>JAQZBX010006478.1:0-53067 GCA_029593785.1 Cabassous unicinctus | reverse complement strand
TTTTTTTTTTTTCTATTGCCAACTGCATAATGCTGAATTCGCTTGTTGAATTAGCGTAAAATGAGGTCCTACTGTATTCTGAAGGCTTATTCATGCCCACAAAATATAAATAGGGCATGCTTAAATGTAACAAGAATGATGGCTGGAAAAATAAATGCGCCCTAGGAATATTTAGAAAACAGGAAATATAATACCAGAACTCTAAGACCCTAAAAATAACACTACCCTGTGAAAATTAGTCCTATATTTAAAGATCATCAGAAGAAGAAAAAAATATTTTTTACAATAACATTATAAAAAATAATCTAAATTCCTAGAAATAATCCAATTGGAAAATAAGGAATGATTTTTTTATTATAACAAAATACACAGAATTTTTTAAACTTTCTTAATCAATGACTTAATAAGTGACCTAGGAATTTTCCCAAGTAAAGTTTGCAATAATTTCAGTGCTCCTACTCATGCTAAATACAAGAATAAGTTCGTAGAAATCACTTCCTCTTTGTAATTTTATTTTAAATTATACGTGTTTTGTCTTTAGTTCTTAATGTACATCAGGTTACTTGGGGTTCTGTCACATAACCTATAGCGTTTATAAAGTACCATTTACAGAAAATGTCACAATTATAAAAGCACCTCCACACACTTTCCTTGGAAAAATGTTTTCCTGTCAGTATAGGATCTTTATATTCATGTCCTGAAGGTTTATTACCAGATTTGTTTTAATCGGAATTGTAATATCTGTTCAGCTCTTTAGATCCTATCTAATCTCATTATTTTCTTTCAGGTCAATAATAAACTTTAAAATTATTGCTCTCTAACTGCCATTTTCCTACTGTCTCACTGATATTACAGCTGTACTGGCATCTGCATACTTTTCAAGCATCTATTGACTTATGTCCTTCAAAAAAACCCTTTAAAATAAACCTGTGGATCACCGCCTGGCTATCTCAATTGGTAGAGCATGAGACTCTTAAAATAAACCTGTGATACTGCACTTACCTAAAAAAAATTAGTGTCTCCATCCATATGTCACTCTGTTGGACAGAATGAAGATGGGGCTTGTGACTTTCTAGAACACACCAGTAATAACTAATTAGTTAAGAAAGTTTTGAGGGATTTTTTCCATTTGAATCACTAGATTCATGTTTAGAATCTAGTGATTCAAAATTTCCATTTGAATCACTAGATAATACAATTAACTGCATAGCTATACAAAGTCTTTTTTAATGAAAAAAGCATGTAGGTGTTGATGTTTTTTGTTTGTTTGTTTTTTAGGAGATATGGGGGATTGAACCCTAGACCTCGTATATTCAAAGCAGCCACTCAACCACTGAGTTGCACCTGCTCCCCTGTTGATGTATTTTTGATAGCATTCTCACTGGTTAGATGGTAAGAGGGTAAAGAATGAACAGAGCCTGAAAAGGAAATTTGGATGGATATGTAGAAAGATGAGCAAGAAGTTTAGCAAGCTTGATATTCATGCTATATAGTTATACTAAATGTCTCTATGGAAAATGAAAAAACACTATGTTAAATGCTTTACAGGGATATATATTTGGGTAAGAAAACTTTTCTAGACTCTAGGAATCACTGGTACAGGGACTGAGTTCTGAACACAAATAGTTAAAATACAAGTGGAATTCATCAGGTGAAAGTGATAACCTCTCTTCACTCTTAAACATTGAGGTTTGTCCACTGTATATGGACAATAAACATGAAAAAGCCAAGAAAATTATTGAAGAGTTGAGAAGAAAGGATAACCCATTCACCTTAAGAAGACTTCAAGGAAGGAGGCATATTAGCTCACCCATTTAGAGCTAGGAGTAGTAAAGTATATCCCAGAGGGAAGAAAATGTGGGAAAAAATAGAAAATAAAGAAAAATGCATGTTAGGAAAAGAAAAAATCGTTAAATTTAGTTAATTTCAAATGCATGAAGGGGTTGCTCTGTGAAATGTGAAAAGCATTCAAGGTAGAGGCAGATAATAGAAAGATTTAAATACTTTAATGAATTAAATATTTTAAAGCAAATATGTAATTCATTCAGCAAGTAGCAAGAACTGGAGATAGTGACTTAGAAGTTATATACATAGAAATGATAGATATACATAGAGATCATATATAAAGAAGTAAGCATTGCAAGAAAAAAGAAGAAGGCTGAGAACAGATTCATGGTAAATACCTCTTTTAAAGGACAAGAATATATAGAAAAAAGACATAGATATTTTACTTATCACAGAGGTTGAAGAATATGGTAATGGGGAGCCAAGGAAAGTGAGAAGGACAGGTTGACAAAGGATCAAATGAGAGGTCATTAGTCACTTTCAAGAAAGCAGAGTCTAAAGATTGGTAGGAAAAGAAAGGCAATTGTGCGTGGAAAAGGGAAGGCTGTAAATGGAAAGGAGTATCCCTGGTATTATAGTAGTGGGAAAAAAAAGAGAGAGAGAGGAAATAAGAGTGCTTTAGTCTAGTAGAACTTTGTCTCTTTGCAGACTAAGGGAGATGATCCAATAAAGAGAGATTGATGATGCAAGGAGAGATAATAATTCACAAGGAAGGTAAAAGGCGATATATCAAGAGCATGCAGAGGTGGTCAAGCACATAAAGGAGAAGGAAGGCCTTTTCCCCTGAGATAGATTATGAAACAGAAATCAAAGTTAAATACACAGGTATGTTTTAAGGAATTGAGGACAGATTAGGACAGAATATACTTCAAATGTTTTTGATTTCAAAAAATACTAGATGAGATAATTTGTCATCTCTGATGAGAACAAATAAAAGTTTGGGTTCTTAATGTAGAACTTTTTAACCCACTGTGGTGGAAATTTTAGTGGGAAATATAAAGGGTTCTGAGAATTTTAAAAAAAATTGCTCTGTAGTTACATGGATCAAGATGAAGTTAGCTAGCATGCATTTAAAGTGGACTTTATAAGCATGGTTAATGACATTCTTTAATACAACTGGTCATCTTGGGCACAAAGTATGATACGTGGAAGGCAGAGATTACTGGAGGTGATAGTGATAATCTTAGATCAGAGGATTTTAAATAGGTCAAATATTCTATAATGAATTTATAATAGATTCATAATAGATTTTATAATGAAAAGAATTTCATTGAATGGTTGACTATGATAAAGATTTTAGTTAAGCAAAAGTATCACAGTGGATTGAGCGAATGGAGAAGCTGAAGTTAAGAGTGAGGGTGAGAGGTATGTTTGGTAAAAGTAAGAGTCAGATAGCAGGTAATAAATTAGTAAATGTAAATATTTCTTTCCTTTTGTTCAGTGCATAGGAGAGCTAGTTTAAAGGTAAGCAAAGGTTCAAAATGGTGGAACAAAAAATCACAATATACCACAAAATAAAAAAACCTTAATGACTTATGTTATCCTGGGTGATAGACCTTGCTACTATGTAGATTGTTTAGAAAATCCAGAAAATCATAAGTGCCTCACCTCCTGTCAGATGTAAAATGTTTTTGGAAAATAGTTACATTATGGTGGACAAATCAATTCATTTCTTTGGGTGTATGTTTATGTGGCATTTGACCAGAAAGTAGATATTCTCAGCAATCAGATGGTAAAGCAGGTAAAAATAAAATATTGTTCATTTTTAATTTATTCCAAGTGAAAGCCTATTTGAAAGAGTATAAAATTGTCTTCAATGATTCCCCCCTCTACCTAAAAATAACTTGTTAATGATTAATCCCAATTTAGATCTTAGTATACTGGGGTGGGGGGATGAGCAAAATTTTCCTGTAAATAAAATAGAAAAATCTTTGGTTTTATAACCTGGAAATAGCAATTTTTTGTAAATGTATAATAATTCATTTCATAGAAACATTTTGTTTGGGAGCATTTTGATTTAAATTATACTGAGAAACAGTTAGTATACATTTTGGAAAGTATGTCAAAGTAATGAAAACTTCTTAATTACAGAGACTGCCTCAATGGAAGTTGCCTGACAAAATGAAACATTTTAATGATGTCAACCTTTCTGAATTGTTAAAATAGAGCTAATTTATCTTTTAACTCATTAATAATTCTGGTCCATTTTAAGCTATATTCTTTCATAATTCTAACAATTAAATGCACTGTTTGATGAATTAATATTACTTAAAAAGAATATTTCTTTATCTTCTTTCTTTTGCATTTTTAGAGCAAAGAACACTTAACACAGTTATCTTTGGTGAATTATACAAAATTAGTATTTTACCATTCCAGAATTCACACACATTTTGGTCTCCATTCAAGATACTTGAGAGCAGCATGAAATTAAATTCTTAGTAATAGAAGACTACTTCAAAATGGTGGGGAATCCAGAAAAAAAGATAGGCTTGAACAAATTGCATGAAATAACAACTTAGAACAAATTACATAAAATAATTTAATAAACAGCCAGCATGATATTTTGGTGATGTAATCTTGGAAAAAAATAATTTTGCTAGGGAAAAGATGCACAGAACATAGCTTATGACTAATAGACTTACTGAAAGCTGAGATTCAGAATTCAATTTATGAAATTTGAATTTCACCTCCAACTTTGAGCAATTGCCTATATAGATATGCAAAGAAAAGATTAAGCAGAAGAACTCAAAACTTTAGAAGAATTACCTCTCTCAAGTGAGGATTTATATTCATTCAATCATGCAACAAATAGTTGTGCAGTGCCCACTATACAATAGTATACATAGAGAGATACTATGCTAACCTGGAAGCTACAAAATTTAATAAGCATTAAGTAAGAGAGGAAGACATAAAAAGTAAGGACAATTTAATTCTATGCCTAAATTTCTGTTTATTTTTGTTATATTTATACTGATGTGTATATGCAAAATATATGTGACAATACAGTGTGAAAGCAAAATATTAGATATGTATGAAGCAACACAAGGCAGAAATTCAACAAATTGAGTTTAACAGCTAAAAGCCTGGGCTCAACTCCCAGTTCCACTGGTAACCAGTTGTAAATTACTTTAGGTTTCTCATCTGTAAATAGTATACTAGCAATAGCTACCTCACTGATTTGCTGTAATGAGGTTTAAATGAGATAATACATTCATCATGTGTATCAAAGGAGCTGTCATTTAATACTCACATGATAAGTGTTTTAAATAATTATCATTATGTAAAATAGTGCTAGTAGTTACACTGATGAGAAGGTCATTAACAGTTTGAGGTAGACAGGGAAATGAGGTAGACAGAGGAGATGATATTTAAACTAGGTTTCAAAGGATAAATAGGGGTTTGCCAAGAGATTATGGAGTTTCAAATGTGCAAGACATAGCTGTAGAAAAATAAATATGTCAAGTGTGGTAACAACTTAACTACCTCCTTTCCTTCTATCAGCCTTTAAGCATTGTAATTCGTCAGGAACAAATCCTGGGTCCCCGCCTCCTCTTTCTCTTCTCTTTCCAGGACATCTCGATTATCCCACTTGTCATAAATGCCATCTAAATTCTGATTATCAGCAAATTTATCTCCCTAACCCAAACCTCTCTTTTGAACTCCAGGGTCAAATATGTAACTTCCATATACCTGGGTCATTTCCTTGCACCACATCCACCCAGTAGCTCAAACCAGGGACCTGACAATCATCCTTGATTGTTTCCTCTCCCCATTGTCCATGGCCTTATATCAGTTAGTTCATCCTAATACCCGATTTTATCTCCAAATTATACCTCCATTGCTACCATCCTCTCTTTTATTTATAAACATAAAGTGGATTCTGTTGTGCCTCTCCAGGGGTCTTATTGCACCTAGTTAAAAATTCAGCACCGATTAACAGACCAAGATACAGCAAGATCTGTATCCTGCTTACTTTTCCAAACGTACCTTTCTCCCTCGCAAAGCTCCAGGCATATTGACCATCTTTGAGATTCATGAAATAGGCAAGAGCTTTCCCATTCCAGAAAGTGCTTTGTACACAATTCTTCACCAGACCAGCTTCTCCTCAATCTACAAGTCACCAAAACATGGGACTGTATAACACAGCGAACCCTGTTGTGGATGATGGACTGTGATTAATAGTAGAAAAATAAGAATGTTTTTCATGAATTGTAACAAATTTTTGACACCATTTCAAGATGTTAATAATAAGGAGGTATATAAGGGGAAATACACCTAATGTGAGCTACGGATTATAGTTAACAGTAGTATTTTAATATTCTTTCATCAATTGTAACAAAGATACCACACTAATGCAAAGTATCAACAATAGAGGGGTATTAGTGAACATGATATATTTTACATGACTTTTCTGTAAACCTACAACAAATTTTAAAAATTACAATAATTTCATAAGACAACATTACTCTAAGTAAAAGAAACCAAACACAAAGTACTACATATTATATGATTCCATTTATATAAAATGTAAATAAGAATAAATTTATAAGCTGACACTTATGCGACACTTAATAAGTGCCAGTCACTGTTCCAAGCATTTTTATATTGCCTCATTTAGTACAATAACTCTATGGAATGGGTAATATTATTATCCCCATTTTACAGATGATAAATCTGAAACACAAAGGGAATAAGAGCTTTGCCCAAAGTCGCAGAGCTAGTAAGTTATAGGCTAAGATTAATACACAGGGAGCCTGTCTCCAAAGTCAGTGCATAGATAAGAGATGTCTTAAAATGATACTATCAGACAGTTGAGTATTAGAAGTCACCAAAAATTTAAGAAAGAGGTAGAGGAGCTGGCAAGAAAAAATGATAGGGAGTGAACAATAAGAAAATTAAGACAAAGAAGTGTCACAAGAGGGATGGTTTTTTTTTCAAAGGAGGGAGGGATCGTCCACATTGAATGACAATGAAATTTCAAATAAGATACAGTCTGAGAAGTGTTCCCTGAATTTGGCAACAAGAATGTTGGACTGCAATATCAATAAAGTAGTGGGAATGGAGAGTGCCTTTGAACATCAGGTCATTGCATAGACAGTTCATTTGTGATGTTAAAGCATGTAATACATGTAAAAAGAATAAAAGAATAAATAAATGTAAGTATTTAAATTTATAATATGGGAGCACAAAGAGAAAGGAAGAATGAAAGGGAGAGAGGTATCAACTATGACATTCACAAAGGTCCATGTGTTCCTGGATCTTTCCATGAAAGTAATTACAGAAATGATTTTTGTGAGCAAGTGTCTCAAGTTATTGTTTCAGAATGACATACCCTGTAATAAAATCAGACCGTCATTCATAAAATGTTTGATGTAAATATGTAACAAATGTTAATATTTGGAAATCTTAATCCCTGATTCTTGCATATCAAAATATTGGTAAGAAAGAGAATTAGTAAATCTTTATGTAAAGATTTGATTTTTTTAAATTGAGGTAAAGCTTACATAGAGTGAAATGCACAAACCTTGAGTGTATCATCTATTCCTTATGATTTATTGTTTATCTTATTGTGTCAGAAGAGAGTGGTCAATGTAATTTCTATTCAAAATTATTTCTCAACCATAAATCTCACTCCCAAAAGAAAAAGAAAAAAAAGTTATCAAATTTGGGAATAGAGTGGTAAACACCTTGAATTCTTTAAGTGTTAAATTGTAAATACCATTATAAGATAATCACTAAGTGATAAAATTATCACTTTTATAATAAACTTCTCTCCTTTGACATCATACAAAACTATATTAATACACTAGATATATGTATGTAAAATTTTTATGAAAACACATAAAGGTGGAATATATCTCAGTAGAGAAAAAAATGTTAAAAATCCCAGGGAAGAAAGAAAACTGTTACACACTGATGCATTCTAAAGATTTAAGGGCTTCTTACTATTGAACCATTTTTAAAGGTCTTCTTGCCTCACCATTACTTTACTCCTCTCTTTGAACTTCAATGGTGTACTATGAAAATGACATGTTTCCAATGACCTCACCCCTGTTATGCAATGATTAATCATCAGGAATACAAGTAAAGATCAAGCCATGAGAAACTTGTCTTCTCCCATCTCTTCTGATTAATGAGTTTTATGGCTGAGATGAATTGTGAAGAAAAAGTTAAAAGTACCCAGGGCAAAACACAATTGGGCCAAATCTCACATAATTGATCAGAGAAATAGAAACAATCACGAACACAAACATTCCATAGTTACAATGTGATGAGCTCATCTATCTAAGACGGCTACATATGACCACAAAAGGTTGCAATATACTCTGTACCCTGAAAATACACAAGTAACTAATCCTCTACTACTTATTTCCTTATTGATAGCTACCTACATATTCTCATGACCAGGGAGAAACTGATGCTTCTTTAAATTGGTTTCTTTACAAGCCCAATAGCATCTATCTTTCAGAAGTAATTAGGGTCATTCAAGTATTGACAGTGTCAGTCATAAGGCAATACAATTCCTTACTCAAGTAACAGTAGAATTGTAGTTATTACATTTAGAGAATGCCCCACGGAAGCTTTTTGGACCTTAATGATTCAAGGAAAAATATAACAATCTCTTAAAACAGTCAATTGCGTAAAAAGCAGCTTCAGTGATACTTAAGATGTCAATATAGAGCTACAAATAGCAGACAAATAAGATAAGTTATTTTTGTCTGATTATGAACAAAATCTTAAGTAGTACTAGGGCTTATATTACTTGCTTTAAAAAATATGATGATAAATCCTCATTTATAGAGGTTAGATATTTTCCTGACCCAAATGCACAGCTTTTTTTGCTAATATATTCTTTATAGCTTAAATATTGAAGTTCTTTTGATATTTACTCCTAGAATAACATTTTTTTCAAACTTCCTTACTTCCATATTTCCTGAACAATTGACATTTGTATGAATCAAAATTCATCACCTTAGTCACACTATTCACAAACATGCATCTCTTATGATTTCACTTACATAGTAACAAAATGGGAAACACAAATATTACTGGTCATTGATAATTTTTCTCATAGACATTAGAATGTAATATAATTCTTTCCAGAAAGAAATAAGGACTGCCTATAGTAAATAGCTCTAATTCTTCCTAAGTGCAGAGCATTATTTAAAAATTAATTATTAAGTTGACTTTCTTAGTTTTACTCATATAAATATTAAATTTTCCTTAAAAAATAACTAGACCAACTTGTTTTATGCAAAAAATAGGTTCATGACAAAATTATAATTTAATCACTATTTTATGATTTCAGTGAACACAAACCTTGGACATTTTTTAAATCCCTTACTAACATTTCACTAAAGGTAATTATACTAGGTATATGAACAAGATATCTATCATTTATTTTATAATTTTTATACTTAATACTTGAGGACATTCTCTTTCTTTATGTCAGATAAAATTTAAACATGAGCTCAAAGATTTAAAGCTTTAACAGTTTAGAATATGAATATCATTGTAACTTCTGTTTAAAAACAGATTCCATCTCTATAAAACTATTTGAAAATGTATATAATTTATAATGATATGTGAAATGCATTTTTAAAGAAAAGAAAGAAATTAAGACATGGAGGAAATGAGTGTAGTAAAATTAACAAAGCCTACAGAAATATATGAACTATTTTTGGGGTTAATCATTGTTCTGCACATATCTTCTGATGGGCTATTCACTTGGCTTTGAGCTTTCGGGCAGCCAATGCAAAGATGGAAACAAAATGTACAGTGGTCACATTTTTAAAGCAATTATTCATAAAACATATTTATTTCTGGTAACAAGATTTGAGAAAGTGTTTTCCTATTTGGTGGTGATAAACTTGAAAGAGTGCAATGGAATATACAATGGCCACAACTTTTCTACAGGTGTTCAAAATATAAGATTAAAATAATACCTTTCTGTAGCAGTTTGATATTATTTACGAATTCCAAAAATAGATATTGGATTATGTTTGTAAATTGCTCTGTTCCTCTGGGTACATTAGATTGTATTTGATTCAAAGGTTTTCACTCTTACTTGATTAAATTATGATTAAGGCTTTGATTGGGCCACGTCAGTAGGACAATGAGTCCCTGTTCCCTTGGTGGACAGGGACTTACAGAGAAAATGACATGGCAGAGGAAAAAGTAGAGTTTTGATCCTGGAGCCCGGGAAGGAAGCACATAGAGAAGCAGATACATGAGAAGACTCCATTAGACAAGGCAGAGGCCCCAGGAAGAGAGACAAGCCATTCACCTGACAGTTTACAATTGGCCTTGGGGAGAGAGCAGAGCTGCTGAGCCTGGAGAGAAACGAGCGCCTGGAGAGAGTCAAGACTTGTCCCAGGCTGCGGCTGAGATTGCAAGAAGCTGGGATCATGGATACTTGGGAGGAGGAGGAAGACTGAACCCTCGCAGACATTGCCTGCCATCTTGCATCAACATGTGGAAACAGACTCTGGGTGAGAAAGTACCTCTTATGGTACCTTGAGTTGGACTCTTTATGGCCTTAGAACTGTAAGCTTCTACCCCAAATAATTACCCTTTATAAAAAACAACCAACTTCTGGTATTTTGCATCAGCCCCCCTTTGGCTGACTAAAATACACTTTCATAAGATGTTTTTATATGCAATGTCATCAATTAAGGCCATAGTGACCAAAAGACCACAGCCCACATAGAAATGCCCATTTACAATGTATAAATACTTAAGAGTTCAGCCTGTAAGTGGCAGGCTTTTGAGCTAAAAAGTCTGAAAAGCTACTGTGAGAGGAATGTAAACATTCTCTATTGATGAATTTTCTCAAAAGAGAATACCAGCAGACAAGCATTTTATTCCTTGGTGAATTCATACCAATGAGGGAAAAAATAGATAAGACCCCATGTTCAGGACCATAATCAGGCATGTCACTCATGCCTTTGATACTTCTCAAGGAGATTTGGGCTGATGGTAATAAAATGTAGATGACCCTCATCTAATACAAAGTCCACAAGTTAGGAAAATGCTTTCATGTCATTCTTACATAGGTTTGGGAGAGAACTATTATAATGAATACAGTGTATATCATAAATACAGGTGGTACAGCTCTAACTAAAACTTTATGTACAGGCAGATATATAGTGTAGCTATTTAATAAGATACACATTTCACAAAATCCATAAAATTAGAAGTCTTCAATTTGTATAAAAGATTTTAAATCAAAGGGTAGACTTTTGCTTCCATTCATATCATAGGAGTCCTTCCAATGAAGAGGCTTCATCAGATTTCTCAAGTGAAATAACTCAGAAGTAAACACATGTGGTCTAAAAGCAATCCTATGGTATTTTTTGTGACAAAATCTACCAGTAAGTCAGGTATTCACCTTTTAAGAAGACAGAGAATTTCACCAAGATACAAGCCTATCAACCAATTACTTCATAACTTCATCTGCTAGCCAATGGATGCAAAGGTGTCCAGATGCCATAGTATCTAATCTCTGAGAAAAGATATCCAACACATGGCACACTGCACATTCCAAAATCCAAATGGGATGTTTTGCCTTACTGTCATCCAAAACACTATTCAACCCAGTAGGTTTCATTCATTTGACATTTCCTTTGAACATGTTAAATGAAATATGTGTCAAAGAGTTAAAGAATTGCTTCAGTAAAATAAAGTAAAATAAAAAACATGTGGAAGTTTAAGCTTTCCTATCTGTACCCAAATCTTAATGAGTAAAGGGTCATATAAGTGATTCTCACAGAGAATGTCCAAATTAAGGAACAAAAATTGAGCAGATTTTTTAAAAACTGAGATAACTCTGCATTGATACACCAAAAATAATAATAATGTGGATATAATGGAGATGGAATAATAATAATATCACATGCCAAAACCATAACTTACCGAGGGATAAATGCCAGACGCTATCTGAAAGCACTTTTTGTAGATTTACTACTCACAACCACTCTAAGAAGTAGGTGCTATTTCTTCATTTCATATAATAGGAAACTGTAGCTTAGAAAAATTAAAAGATTGGCCTAAGTTCACACAGCTAATAAATGTTGATATCAGGACTCAAACCCACATCTATCTGGCTCGAAAGCCCATGCTCTTTAATAATTACAAGCCCACTAAGAGTGGTTTTAAATCAAGTGTCTCTGATTGAAATTTCAATTCAAAATTGGTCTTCCTTCTAAATGCTTTCAGAAATCCATGATACAAATATTCATGTGTTGCATGCTCTTTGCCAGTCTCTGTTCTAGGTACTAGGGATCCGTCAGTAAAAAATTTCTTTTAAAAAGTTTTATGTCTAAATCAGATAACTGAACAATTTTCACTTGATAAAAACTTAGTCCTATGTGAACACTCATTATACAGGGAAAGATATCATTGACTTTCTTAAATATAGCCTAAAAATTTAAGTGTGTACAACAATGTATTGGCTTCATCATCTTACAGTAGCACCATGATTAATATTTAGTGGGTCAAGGAAAACTTATCCATTTAAAATGATATTCACAACATTCCAATCAAGCAGTTGAGTTAACTTAAGAGGGAAAGCATGACAAATATTGTCATTTCCTGAAGTTTAGTAGAACTTTCTCATTTTTTTTCAGTTTCACTTTTTAATCTTGAAAGCATTACTTCAGTGTGTATACATTTATGCTAATCATATACCACAGCCATGGGTTCTTCTATCAATATGAAATGTTTTGTACTTGCTGTTTTTGTGCATCTTGTATTGTTATGTGCAATATACAAAATAATGTGTCTAACTATGCCATTTATGCTTTTGAAAGAAAAAGCAAATTACTTACTGAAGAGAATGGCATTTGCATGCATGTGTGTCAGCTTTCAAGCCATTTCCTTCTACAAAATATTGCTTTCTACACTTAGAAAATGCATCCATCCATCAGTTACAAACCATTTCAAAGCACTTTATGAATCTACAGAGCAAAATGTACTTATCTTACATTGGCAGTGTCCCAGCTGTTACAAAATTGCTATTGTCCTAATACTTACAAGGCAATTTTAGCATCAGTTAATAATTTTACAGGATAGATAACTTCTAAAGCATTATAAAATGACAGACATTAAACAATAGCAACTTAGCATTTTTGAAACAGTTCATGACAGCTTAAAAACTAAAGTGATTTTAATGTATAGTCTATGCAGTTTTAGTTTCTCATTGACAATTCCTTTAGAAGATAAAAATGTGAAAATCCTTTTAAATAGTGGGTGAAAGAATAAAACAAATTTATCTTTAAAAGATATTCAGTTAAAATCTCAATTAGGAATAATGTCTCAAATCTTCCTGTACAGATAGTAGGTGACATGAATTTGAATTTATTTAGGCAGAAAAAAAAATGATGGTATCATTTAATGGTAGGGTACCACAAAATAAAAAGGCGTATCTATTCATTAAACCTAATACAAAAAGAAAAATAGAGTGAATAACGTTTTATATAAATCAGTATGCATTATTTCTTCCTAAACACTGTTTTCTATCAATCTTAGTTTAAAAGCTTCAGAAAAAGGAAAAATCTGGGTAAATCTAACTCAATTGTTCTCTTACTCCCTTTGATTAATTTGTTGGGATAGCCATACAAGCCCGTTATGGGCTGCATATTTACCATTCACCTTTGATAGCTCACGCCTTGATGGTACACAAAGAAAAAAATAGCTCTAAACAAATTACATTAATTGGTAGTTTGATGCTTTATGTATGTAGTCTCTTCAAGAGAAAATTTTCTTTTGATAAGAACCAATGTGCAACAGTGGATATTTTAATAAATGAACTTATTAAATAAAACCAATTATCCCATGAATGTTCACAAAAGCCAAGTAATTGATCACATCATTGAAGTATACCCAAAAGTCCTTTAGTGTCCAATTACCATCTTATTTTCTACCACTGAGCACATTGAGGTAGCATGGACTCATTGTACACTATGCTACTTTAGAAAATCAAGTACAAGTTGAATTTTCAAATGATGTTAATTACACCAATACATTTAATCCTCCATAGAATGTTGTGTATCTTAATATTACCATTGTCTTGAAAATATAAAACGTTATGTGAATGAGAAGTTTGTGTGATTCCAACCCTTTTCATGTCACCAATGTACCTAAAAGAAAAGTGTAATGCAAAAAGTCTCAAATACTTTTCCAGTAACCAATGCATAAAATTTATTCAACAGTTGTGTATTATAAGACTAATGCTTATTTCACTCCTACTAGAAGGCATGGATGTGGTGAAATAAATCAAAGCAGCTAGTTATACTGCCTCTTAGGAGAGTCACATTTACCTGCTAAGCGGCCATCTCCCAGATCTCACCTAACCCCACCTCCTTCTCTGGGGAGGTCTTGAATACATGCTAAGCTGCCATCCTCCAGTAGGCCTTCCCCTAACCCCACCCCTTTTTCTATTGTATACCATTCCACAACCTGGGGGCGATGCTAAAGCTGATGAAAAGTCCTGGACAGACCTAGAGCCCAGAAACCTGGAACAGGCAGCGACAGATGCTTATCAGAAAGGAATTTTCTGTGGCAGGGTCCTCCTTCCCCCCACCCCCAAGGTGGATTAAAACCACACTCAAACAGTATAGACTCTGAAAGTGGGGCCTGTGGAGCTGCCATTTACCGACCCCCACCTGAAGGAGTTTTTGCGCTCCAGGAGACCAGCTGTGATGGGATTTCTTTCCCTGCTCTTTTAGATAATTTGTGTTGTGTAAATAACAAAGAGATTATTTGCCCTTTCTAGACTCTTAATAAAGCGGTCATTTGCTGAAAGGGTCTGCTATGCCCTGAACCTATGTTCTCACGAAGCACCATTGTAGCAACTAACTCCACACTGCCACCCCTCAAAAGCAAGGATGATGTCTCTTGCATATAGCTCCATTTCTATCACCACACACAGAGCCTGGAACAGTGTGTGTGTACCACAGACATTTGTTGACTGACTGACCTACTGGACTGACATTGAATTGCTCTGATTTAATTGAGATTAACTATTTTTATTTATATTTTAAATTGTAAGTCTTTTACTTACATATACATTATTGCACATATAGAACTTAGTTCTTTAAAAGAATCTCTTGACTCAGACCTAAAAAATTAAACAGTCATGCTCCTGCAAAAAATGATTGAGAAATAATATTGTAATAATTAGGTTTGTTATTAGTTTGATGATATAGTTCTGTTAAAAAGCATTCTATCATGTACTTATGTCCATTACAAACTTCATAATACATTTATTAAAATAATATTCTTATTAATAATAAATTGGCCTATATCTACTACGAAAATATAGAAAATGAAGGTATTATTAAATACTTCTTTACTTTAGCCTTCATGTATCATCAAACTAATAACAAACTTAATTATCACAAACTTATTCACTGTTGACCTTGCTAACATATTTATTATTATTTAATATAATACATAACAGATTCTGTACAACATAACTGAATAGAAAAAGACCATAAAGATGTAATTCTTAAAGACACTAACGTTTTAATTAAAATCGTAATAAAAAGTGATTCAAGTCAATCATTCTTTTAATCTCAATTTCAAAATGCATGCCCTTATCCCCAATTTTTTTGGATCCCCCAAAGCTGGGCAAGACACTCACTAATCTGATATTGTCCCCTGCATTCATCTGGGTATTTGTTTATTGTGTGTTTCCCCACCTGAATTTGAGTACCATAAGAAAGGGACATGTCTGTCTTGTCTGCTGCAGCACCCATAGATATTCAATAAATGTTTGTTGACTGACTGATTGATTCCAGAAAGAAAAAACAAATGTGTAGGCACTTCAAGAGCATTGTGGCTACCCAGGAACTCTCTGATGCACTCAGGTTTTGAAAGGACATTGCCCTTCCCAAGTGAGAGTAGCATCAGAGGCTTTTTGGCATCAGGCACCAGCTGCTCAGGAGCTAAACTAAGTCTCTGACCCCTCAGTGTCCGGTGGTCAATGTCCGGGCCACCTGCTGCACAGGTGCAGAGTAAGCACTGGTTGGACTGCATTAAAGGTCAAAGGAGGACAAGGGTGGCCTGGCTGTCTCAGCCACATTCCCCTTCCACACCTGCCCCACCTATCCCAGAATGCACTGAGAGGAGGGAAAGAAATGCTGTGTCAGGTGCATTCCACATATCATCTCTCAGCATCTATTCCTTCACTCTGATGAAGATGATGGAAGAAACCAAAGCTTAGTCTCAGAGATCCAATGATCTGTTCCAGACTTTCAGCCCACCAATGGCAGCACAGGGATTGGAACACTGTTCCCTTTGACTCTGGAGGCAAGGTTTTTACATGTCATCGGTCAATTTTTAAAAAGAATGTATTAAATGACAGCTGTCATAAATTCCTACTACTAAAAAAAAATGTATTTGTTTAGGGAGAGTAAGGAAGATGGGCTGGTGGATATTGACAAGCCCTGGTTTTCACAAAAGGAGAAGCAGACAAAGAAGACTTTCCATCCTCTTATATCATAAAGTTTTAAGATATTTCAGACTCTCCCGCATGCAGTCTTTGAAGTGTGTTTGCAGTATTATCTTTCTTGAATAGGTCTTCAGTAGGTTTCCTCTTTTCTCATCTCACCAGTCTATATCCATGCTCCATTACAAGCATCTAAGTAAAATCAAATGAGAAGACTCTTGTTAGTCCTGCTGTCAAAGGAGGAGATCGGCTATTTGGCCTGCAGGACAATGAACCTGAATTTATATATGTCCAATTTTCCTTCTGTTATAATAAATACCACACAAAGGGTTGGTTTAAATAATGGGAATTTATTGCCTCACAGTTTGGGAGGCTGGAAGACTTGCTGACGGGCTGGCAATCCTTGAGTTTCCTTGACCTTCCTGTTATATGTCGATGTCTTCCCTTTTTTCTTCTGGGTTCTCTCTGACTTCTGGCTCCTCCCCATGGCTTTTTATCCTATGTCTGAATTTTTTCTGTTTATAAAGAACTCCAGTAAATCCGATTAAGGCCCAACCTCATTCAATTGGGTCACACCTTAATTCAAAATAACATTTTCATGAGATTTACAATGGGTTCACAACCACAGGAAGGCAGATTAAAAACCTGTGTTTGGGGGGGAATACATAATTCCACATACTACAATATCCTGAATTAAACCTGGACCCAGCACCTGGAGATTAGACTACCCCCCTGGGGGATTCAACTGGGAATTTTAAAGCATTGTGACTAGAACTTCAATGTATATTTATGATAGTTTTGTGTTCCTAAACCTAAAAACTTGTTGCAACTTAGCTTTCTTTACTAACTTTTTTAACAAACCAGCATTGCATGAATTATTAATATAGACAAATTACATTTTGAAGTTTGTATTATTCATATGCACATCAACTGGTTTCAGGCTAGAAACTCTGACGAGGAAAATATAACAAATTGAACAGGGAATTATTTAAAGGAGGTAACAGCATGGTGTTATACTTTTGAATACAACTCCAAATACTATACTGTTCCCAAGAAATTGATGGAGAATTAGCATATCTGAAACTTCCTCCTAAGATTTCCCATGGCTTTGATTGGGCTAGTCCAAAGCAGGCAGTCCCAAATCCAAGGAAACTGCAGACTATTCTGATTTCTGGGATATCCTATACACTGAGATCAACATGATCCTGCAGCTTTGGATTTTGCTGGGAGTTATTCAATCCAGCTGATACCAGATCCATTTCACCAAACTGCCATTTTGAATGGCTGCCCTTTGATGGAAATCGAGTCTCTGTGTGGTGTGAATACAACTTGTTAGAAATAAAGCTATTAGAGTGCACCCATAGCTTTAAGCTACCCCTCATGCTGCAATAAAATAAGCTGAGTCTTTCTGCAGATAAAAGCTTGACTAGTTTAGCTCAATTGAGCCCTAGCAAGACTTCTATTGTGCATACATTCTATCTTGCATATATTTAGTAAGGTGTTAACATTTCAGAATACTCTCCGCAACAAGAATGCCAGGATTCAAATCCTGCTCTAACCCTTTTGCTATGTGTAGCCTTAGTCAAATTGCTTCACCTATCTTAACTCATTTCCTTATTTATAAAATGAGGGTGATATTGACATTGACTACCACAGGATTAATTGATAAAATCCATTTAAAGTGGTTTGCATGTTATGTGGCACATACTAAGCAATACAATACAAATTAATGATTATTTTAACATGTTTTGCTTCGTTATCTCCTACCTGATAAATCTATTCTTTATCAGATAAATCAGAAATTCATTTAACTCAATGCAACTTTTTTGTTAAACACTCATAAGTAACTAAGAAATAACATACTGAGTTGATAGTACAGGAAAATATTCTTATTTGAAAGGGGAATTTTGGTACTTGTAATATCTCAAATTATTTTCAAGTCATAATTTGTACAGTTGTATATCTTACCTCAGAGGAAGCTTGGAAATTAAAAACATCATTGTTGCTTACAATTGTAAATATATTTATATAGTAGGTAATATATAGAATATAACATAACCAATAATTACTTGAAAGCTTATGTAAAAAATGATAATTGAAACAAACACACAATTCCTTAAAATTTGAGACAGATACCGAAACCATGCAAAATTAAAGGTGCATGTGAAATTAACACATAAGGCATATTTCTGCTATTCTTGCTATTATTGAAAATAAAAGAACTGATGCTGTTTTTCTGGTTCATTAAATTTTCAGTAGGATTTTTACAAGCTGGGTAGTTTATTTGGGGGACTTATTTGCCTTGAACATGTAATTTCATGTACTTATTTCCTCCACATTTTGACATAATATTAAATGCAACATATTATTTTATTAATTTCTTGGATTTAAAAAATAAATATTCTGATCTTAAATGTTTTAGAAAAACTAATTTTTAGAATACAGAGATTAATTTCATTTTGAGCAGATTCATAGATGATTACAACCTAATTCTTAAATGCAGAGTGGATAAGTAAAAAAATAATAGAACACTTTACATATAAAAGAATTACAATAAAAAGGTACAGTTATGATGCTTTTGTTAAGAGTAAAAAAGATCATGAAACAAATCATGAAATCTTTGAAAGTAGCCTTGATGGTATGTTAGTACTGTACAAAATATTAGATAATATAATGTGTAAAACGGGCTTGACATAGTGTCTGGCACATAGTGAACTCTTAATATATATTTTCTATCATTATTCATCATCATCATCATGTTATATTAATAATGTTATTTTTTCCTTCTTTTTTTCCAGCTTGAGTATAAACTCTTTGAGACAGGGACACAGAGGTCCAATGTTTTACATGCCAGGAATATGCTGAATAAGTGATTGTTTTTCAGACTCTATTCACACCCAAATATGCCCTCTTTTAGCTTAATCTTAACTCTATAATATATACATAAAAACAATAACAACCCATCTCTTCATAAATGTTTAAGTCTATGAACATAGAAACAGCACATTTTTCTTCATTTTAAATAATAATGTTTATAATGTTAAGTGTTTCTATTGTAGAACTTTAAAAATGTATTCAATGAATATTCAATTGTCTACCAGATATAAAATAGAGGGATTATGTCTTCCATTTGAAAGAGTACCTAATAGTGGTTCTGGGATAGACATTGCTATTCTGATTAAGTGGGCATTATCCGATAAATCCAAAAGAACCTTGTTATCTCTCTCAAGCATGAACTCCCATAATTGTACAAAAGAATTTTACTAGAAATCAACAAGTTAATTGCTTGGTCTTTTAAGATATAATAGTCAAAGTGCAACAATTAACTCTAAATTGAATTGCACATAAGTTGTATCTGTACAAGAGCCTGCATATCCAAAATAAGGGGAATAGAAAAAAAAAACACTATTGCCCATCTATGATAAATAATAAATAGATAGAAAGTTTGTTATGAAAAATAGCAGTCTGCTAAAGACTGCTTGTAAAAGATGAGGTGTTCTCTTTTTTTTTAGTAAAATTTGTTTAAAATTTTGTTCAAAATGAACATAGAATTTTCAATATGATTGAAAAATATGAATTACAAGTCCATTCTTAGTATGTCAGCACAAAAATATCATAGTTTAAAAGGAATGATTAAATGTAAATTAAGATTAGTTTTTAAATCGTATTTTCAAGGTAAATATTTTCTGAAATCACTCTTTCCTTCATCTGCAAAAATGCCTATAGCTTTGACTATAAGGCCTTGATTTCTGCCACAAACTCTAATATTTTATGATCTATAATCCATCATTAAATCTTTACATATGATTACTCCATTTACCCACACTCAACTTTTGACCCTATCTTAAATTTAAGTGAAAATGTCTTTAAACCACTCACATTTCAATGGATGAAGCTGGAATTCTTATGATAGAAATGTATTTTCTCCAAAAATTTCTTGAGGAATGAAGATTTAGGCCATGAATAGGTTTTTCAACCAGATGCCATCAAATTACAACATACAGATCTTACTTTTCGTATTTCTATCAAAGACCCTCAAGTTATTTTAATATGTATAAATTTTAAGTAGAAGGTATGTATGATGGTTTTCTACAGCTGGGAACATTTGTGGTATAAAGAGGTGCAGTGGCAAACTTAAGTTTGCCAATGTACAAACTTTTTCATAGTATTGGCCAACTTTTTAAAAAACAGAAGGAAAGAATCATAGGCTCTACTATTCTTCTACTATTCCCCTATATTTCTTTAATGCTGTACTCATGATTATTTCATGTAAACAATCAGCAAAATATTCATTGATCAGTGCGTATGTCTTACATGCTATTGCGATACAAATGATGTATAAGATATCAACATCTCCCTCAAAGACCTTACAATGTAGCTAGGAAGATAACATTAAACTGCTGGGAACAAACTAGAGAGGATGATCAAGTATTAAAATGTATAGAGCAGTCTCTAAGTGTGCTGGGGATTGTATTTTTAAGAACCTCTTAGTGCATTTTGAGAGGTGCTCTTATGTGAGTTTCTTTACCTGAAATACTTCGGCTACTTTGTCCCCAGAAAGGGTGAAATGAATGATATCCAAGGAAGGAATGAACAAAGGCAGTTCCTATCAGCTGAAGCAATAGAACGTCCTTTTATCCCTTTGAGGAGACACCAAGAAGGGAAAGGAGAGTAAAGGAAAACGCACGAGAAATGCATGAGGTCAATCATGAGTGTCTCTTTTTAGTGCCCCTGTCCCCCACCCCCTCACCCCGGCAAGGAGTAGGGAAGGCACTGAGTGGTAGGTAATAGAGGATGTGTGTGTGTGTGTGTTGAATCACATAAAATATTATTTCAGTTTGGTCAGAACATTAGTTTAATTTGTGATATCCTGAAATTATTAATGACTTCAATTGACGTTATATTTCTTTGCAGACTACTAAGTAACCTTGATGCATATTGAAAGTGTTCTCTCAAAACACTTGGGTTACA
This sequence comes from Cabassous unicinctus, assembly GCA_029593785.1. Lineage (NCBI taxonomy): Eukaryota > Metazoa > Chordata > Mammalia > Cingulata > Chlamyphoridae > Cabassous > Cabassous unicinctus. The sequence goes on along the minus strand of JAQZBX010006478.1, from coordinate 31,799 downwards.
TTACATTATTTATTAGGATTTGACTTCTGCCATTTCATTTACTTTAAAAAAAATAAATTTAGACTTACAGAAGAGTTGCAAAAATAGTGACAATTCTAGAATATCCTTCACCCAGCCTCCCTTAATAGTAACATCTTATATAACCATAGTGCAAATATTAAAACCAGAAAATTAACAATTATACCATATCATTAACTAATATACAGACCTTATTAGAATGTTGCCAGTTTTTACACTAATATCCTTTTTCTTGTCCAATAACCAATGCAGGATCCCATATTGCTTTTAGTTGTCATGTCTCCTATAGTCCTTCAATCTGTGACATTCCTCAGTATCTGTCTTTCATGATCCTGACACTTTTGAAGAGTATACACCAGTTGTTTTTCAAATGCCCTTCAATTTGTGCTTGTCACCAATTGAGGTTATGCTTTTCTGGCAAGAATAAAACAGAAGCAATATTATGACCTCAATAAATTGTATCAGTATGTATATAATGGCATTATATCTTATTACTGGTAATGTTAAATCTAATCACAGGGTAAAGGGTATCTACTAGGTTTTTCCACTGCAAAGTTAATATTTTACCCTTTGTAATTAATAAGTATCTCGTGAGGAGATACTTTGAAGCTATGCAAATATACTGTTTCTCATCACATTAATTTTAACACCCATTAATGGTTTGAAAATATGTATACAGGTGGATGCATGCAATGATTATTACTCTGCTCTTTGCTTAATGGTGAATTTTCTATTCCCTTTTCTTTCTAGATTTATTAATTTATAGTCTACTGTAAAAGAGAGTTATCCCTTCTCTATTATTAACTTTCTCATTTATATATTCATGAAAGTATGGAGTCATGGGTATTTATTTGATTCTGGCATTACTTAGACTTTTCTAAATTTGGACTAGTTTTGGCCATTGGGAGCTCATTAAAGTTTATTCCTATATACTTTTGACATGCCCCCGTCATTTCTGTGAACACGTGGATGGAATTTCTTCATCCTTAGGCTGTTTACAATCCCATGCAGTGTTTTATATAAGTATAGGCATCAAAGACATACAATCAGACACTATCAGCATATCAACTTTGCTATCCCCATCAAGTGAAAATTTAATAATAAACCGAACTACTTAACCTGTGATAGAATTCCAATTTTGAAGTATCAATGGAAGATACCAAGAGTTAAGAGCTCTGATTCTATAATCAGTCAACCTTGGTTAAAATACTGGTTCCACACTATATACTAGGTGTGTGACATCAGGCAAACCAGTTACTTCTCTGTGACTCAGTTTTATCATATATATGAAAGAAATGATTACTCCTACCTCTTAGGGTTATTTGGAGGATTAAATGTGTTAATAACCAAGGTAATTAAGTGAAAACTTGGAAATATAGTAAGACAATAAATATTAGATATTTTCTTCAACATAATTATTCTTAGAGCTATTATTTTTACTTATTTTTAGAGCTATTATTTTTGCTTTTTTTTCTTTGGAGGAAAAGGAGTTTTGAAAGTGAAAAATGGAAAATACCTTTATTATTTACAGATGATTAATTAAAATAATTTCCTGTGGTATTTTTGCAAATTATTGTAGACATAGTAACGAAAGTTTTTCTTTTTAATCTCCCATTACTTGAATGGAGAAAATCAGAAAAAGGTCAAATGGTGTATGTAGGTGAATTTCAGAGCCAGAAATGTCAAAAACTGTTTCAATACTTCTGAATCTGGATGTATTTATATAGCTGTTCATGAATAAAATGAGTCTCAACAAATTCAAAAGTAAAACCTATAGTATTTATTCTCTTAATCTGTAACCTTGGTATTCAAAGGAAAATACAGAATGAAAATTCTCAATCTCGCTGAATCTATATGATTTCTATTAACTTCAAATCATATTAATTTAGTAGGCAGCTCAACTAAGCTCCTTATTGGGGAGGGTATAGTCTTCAGAGGAATAAATGGAATAGAGTTCTCTTTAGTGTAATACTAGCTGACAATGGGAAAGTGACAGGCTTATAGGTGACTTCTAAAGGAGATTAATTTCAAAACTAAGAGAATTAGAGAAGAAGCCCTGATAGCCCAGAGAAAAAAAAAAGCTATTTTAGTACAAAAGTGTTAATGCTTATATAAAATAAAGTTTGGGGCAAAAAAAAATCTTGACTTTTTAATTTTGGTACACTATAAATTTGCAATATTTTTTACAACTTAGTCTGGAGAAGGTTTTTTATGAAGAGAGCAAAATGTTCCTAATTTCATTTCTTGCTTTTTTTTTTTTTTCTGTGCCACTCATCACAAAAGAAAGTGCTGTCATTTCGAGATCTTTCTGTTTAAGAAATGGAACAGGTGTCCTAAACTGGAAATGGGCTCATTCTAGGAATTGCACCATCTAACCATAAGTCATTGAATAGGACTTTTGACGATTTTTTAAAAGGCAGCTTAAACTGCTGCCCATTCTGCTGAAATGAAGGAGGCAGGAACTCTACTTTTCCTGAATGCCTTGGTGTCTCAAATCAAGGGTATCATTTTGAAATATTTAATTTAAGTTAAATTTATATAAGAGAACAGAGAAGCAATAGAATTCTATGGTTGGTGAAAGGTGGCAAAGATGAGTGTGCTAACAGAATGATTTAGCCCTTTCTGTTAGGTCCATACACTAGCTAAGATCTTCTTATCATCGATTTATACTTAATAAACTCCAGCTAGTTTGGAGCCCACTGTAAATACCATCAAAATTTTATCCTTAAGACACTGATTAAAGTACAAAATAATCTATTTTACAACATTCTATAAAAATAATTAATGGCATTCTCTTGTCAAATAGTTTATTTTATTTGAGATGTCTGTAAAATGGAATTTGTTTTATGATAATTCACATTTTATTTGGAAGGTTTGTTCTAATGATTTTAATGTTTTTAAAAGATATATCCCTTTTAAGAAAAAAGTGTTTGGTATCAAATGATCTTGAAAATGCAATGTCTTTGATTGTTTTAAAAGAGACTGAAATTTTATTAATAGGCATTTATCATTTAAAACAATAAAGATACTGTCTTCTCTTCATTTTCAATAGGACAAGGCAGTATTAAAACCAGACCATTCCATCAGAGAAGCTTGATTATTTTCTCAGAGTTTTAAATTATGCATATGATTGGTGACACAAATACATTTTTAAGTGGTTGCAAATTTAAAAAATCAATATTCCCAAAGAACTAAAATTATGCCCAATCATAAATAACAAATTAATTCACCTGCATATTTTGATCTACAACTTACCCTATGAACATGAGCATTTTATAAAAGAGAAAAATCTTTTCACATCAACTTGTGTTCAGTGTACTTCATACAAATATAGTTCAAATCAAGCACAAGCCTTTTCAAAGAGGAAAAACAACTAGAACTGTTCTTTTCTCTCCCACATAATCTGCTATGAGATGTGGACTGCCATGTTGCACCAAACCCACAGCAACCAGGACCCATTGTTCCCAAGGGAAACATAGCCTATGCGGGAATGCAATGGTGTTCTCTGCAAGGAACGTGGAAAATAGCATATGTCACTACTGTACAGTGCACAACAGACAATTATGATTCAACTGTCCAAATTATAATCACTTTGACAAATGTCCACAAGCGTCTTCATTCTATTTTATATTTTCCCTAAGACAAGGCAATCACACAACCAGACAATTCCATCAGGGAAGCTTGTTAGCTGCTTAGTCTGTTAAACCCTGGTTGCCATAGCATCTAGAGTTGAAAAAGCTGCAGATTGGCATGAAAAAGCATGTCGACAATTGCCCTGTCACAGCATGCAAGCCAGGTCTGCTCAAAGGCAGCACACTACAAGTTTTCTTTCCCAGTTTGCACTACCCCATGCTGTTTAATAATATCCATTTACTGGTATTGGGATTGATCTAGCGCAGTGTAAAATTCACATCTAGTGAGACTTTGCTTTTCACGTGGAGTGAAATTCTTTAACAAATGGGAGTATGGCAATTAATTTAGAAATGTAAAACTGTATATACTATAAGAAGTATATTTAGATTTAATAGAGGAACTGTCCAAAATTTTAATGCACAGTTCTTTACAGAGCCAAACCATTTTACTTGGCAATTTTTCAGTTGACTTTCTAGTCATTTCTTAAGCCTTGTTAGTCATAGTTTGGGGATGACAGCCAGCATTCAAAATTCAGTAGTATACTTTTAAACATGTTTTAATCATGCCATAGTCATTTCTTCTTTATGTGCATGGTATAATTTAATTAAGGATATACATTTCTAAAATGACTATAATTTAATTAAAGATTAATATCATGAATCTGGAAATTATAGTCTAGAGAGCAATGTGCATCAATTTCTTTCCAAAAAGAGCATATACTTAATGGTGATAAATTACCATGTATTAATAAGAAAAAGTGGGTTTCTACCAAAGGGTATTCTAACCCCTGCCAATGCTCAGATTTATATAGTTTGTGGGTTTTAAATAAAGTAAATCATATGTACAAACAACCATTGTTAACTTATTGAACTACGAAAGTATGAAAATATCTATAAAAATTGTGAGGCCTAGAAAATCATTTTTGTTTGGAAGTTTGACACTTGCATCATTCAGTCTTTCCTTCTTCCACTATCACCTTCTATTCTAATCTGTCACTTCAATTTAGTTTTCTTGCAATGCTACAAAGAAAGAAAAATCTTATAATCTCACTCAAGAACGAAATTAAAATAGCAAACCAATAAGGATTTCAAATTATAGGTATTTATCTATGTTTTCTAAAATACTTTTTCTTTCCATTGATATCCATTGATTTGTTCTCTTAGTTTCACAAAAGCACATTTCATTAAATAGGAGTGATGTCATCTTTAACTCTACACAATAAATTGATAAATAGTTTACAATATAGGAAAGTTAATACTTACACTAAAATAAAGATACTTAAGTAATGATTATTTTTAATATTCCTGAGCTATTGAAGAACTTATATAGTTTCTTTCCCCTAAACACAATTATCTAAGTTTTTTTTAAAAAAAAAAGAATATTCAAAGCGTGTATAACACCTTGATAAATATACATGTATGCACAGTCAGTACGAAAACCGTGTCACTGAGTTAGCTTCTTCAGACTATCATTTTAAATCCTTCATTTTCTAGTAATTCTCAAAATTCTCAAAATCTTGGGATGAAATTTGGTTCACATATGGTGTCCATGAATGTGTTTTCTTATACCATATCTTCCAGTAAAAAAAAAAAAAAAGAAAAGCTGTTTACTTGTGAAAGGTCTTTTTATAAGCTTCGATGACTCAAAAACACCTTCATTTTAACACATGGAATTTGGCAAAGAACTTAACCATGTTACCATTTGAAAGACTTTGATATTTTGAAAAAGAGAGAATTAAAAACAACAGAGATTGAGACTTAAGTTGGTTCTTATGCATAGGACAAATTTTCTCAAGATACGTTTTTAGTATATTAGGATTTATTCTTCATATTTATATGTCCTAATATCATTACATATAAAAGCTACAGTTATCCTGAATGCTAAGTGGAGCCACAAAATTTACCCTGGGCTATCAAGTTAAAAAAATAAAAAAATAAAAAAACTCTTGGTATACTATTAGGTTAGCCTAAAATAGATAAAAGTATGTATCAAATAAAAAGCTTAACAAAAGGTTAAAACAAAATTGCTTACAATTACACTTTTCCAAAAAAATTGTATTTAAACTTTTTTTTTAAGTTTTCCATTTCCTTAATTCACATTTAATACAGGTCCACGAAGGCCTTCAAGGACTAAAGGAGGTACCACTTCTTAACCAGTCTCTGGATATGCATATTTCCCTACAGTTATCAGAGTATTAGGTTTACAGAGACCAAGAATTGGGCAGTATGGAAATGAGAGTTTATACTGTAACTCAGAGTAACTTTGCACTCATCAGAATACCTCAAATCTTCCCCATAACCCAAATTCTGTCTTCATTTTGGTTAAAAAGCAAATGTCAGTCTTTACAACTATGCTGTATTAATGTTATCCATACCCAGTATATTTTTTTTAAAATTAATTATGTACACACTGCATTTCCTAAAAAGGAAATAAAAATACATGATTTGTTTCGTGCTCATTCTTCTACTTTAAAATAGGAAATAAAGATTATTCTTTCCTAATTGCTTAAAACATTTTCATTGCATATCATGATTACTTTTGGAAACCTACAAATAATCCACCAATTTGATTATTGCCAGATTGCCAAACTGAAATTATATAAGAAATGCCCATAAGCCTAAGATTCCATAGAAAGCAAGGAAAAAAAACAAACTTGACTTATGGTAGCAAATAGAGGGTATCTTGCAATGTCATTAGTTCCTTTGATAATGATCAGAGTAAACACAAATAAGACACAACACGACTTTATTTCTAAAAATAAATACATACTATTAATTCCCTATGTGAAATGCTATCTTACATGAACTGTAGGTTCCATATAAGCACATACATTCTTGTTTAAGGTAGTTCCTATTTTTCTGGGTGATTTCGCCCTATTCTGAAATTTTCTTCACCTGCCTGAAAGCACATTAACTGCTGGGTAGGCATCACACTGATGTCTCCATGCTGTAGCATGCAGCCGTGAATTTGCTACGATCTGTTTAATCAGCGGTGTATTGATTTTCCGCAGCTTTCCTTCATTTTAGCCCCATAGCAGGCTTCTGTAATTTCCTTTGGACAAAGTGTAACCAAACTGTGCTAAGTGATGTTGATTTGCAGGCAAAAGTAAAGGGGTAAATATAAATTAACAAGCTATAAACATTTTACAAGTGGGGAGTCAATAAAAACAGTGTCTGCAGTTTCTTTTTAAAAAATGATTTGAAGCAGATTGTTAACAAAGGTGTCCAAAGAAACTGACATGAGTCTGAGAATAATTTTTGCGCTTTGTGATTAAGAATTGATCAGTCTAAAAGCCTCGGATGCAACTGAATCACCCATAAGCTGCTGGCCTGAAAAGGCTCAGCAGGGGCTGGTATTTGTTTGTTAAACTCCCATGATTCCAAGTAGATAATTGGTCTGTGAAGTTCATGGCAGAATCTGAATTTGCTTTCTTGCTTCCCAGCTGGCTGAGCACTGGTTTATAGACTTCTGTGTACAAATTTAGCCAGCAGCAAACCTCACATCTTTAATATAAAAGGTGTTTTGTTGTGTTTTTCAGGTGCTGAGTGGAAAGCCCACACTCCAGAAGCTCATTAAAAGGGCCAAGTTACAGTACAGGTTTATTTCTGTCACAGCGTTTCTGAAAACAGTGACAAGGATTAATATGTTTCTTTAGTACTGGAAAAAGCCTGACACAATCCCTTGTGAATTTGATCATCTGTTTCATTGCCTGTATAAGATCCAATCTCCTATTATATCCTGAAGTTACAGCTGTAAACTAATGCTGGTAAGAATTCATAAGCTATTGCAGAAGCCTGGGGCAAAACTAATTGTTTTATTCAACAGTCTCTTATTTATTTATTATTTATTTCATACCCCTCTCCCAAACTCTTTTTCGACTGTTCCTCCTTAAAATCAAAATTATCTTGACTCTTTGTCTGAATATGTGAATATAGAGACATGGAGAAATGATGTTTCCAGGAGCTTCCAAAAAAGTTGCTATGGGTCAATGTAAATGTAGAAAAATGTTGTCCACTCTAAATTTATATAAAACTATTCATACCTTTCTTTTCTTGAAACGGAGTTTCTTATAAAAAAGCAATGCTTATACAAATATTATAACCTTTGGGTTCTGTGTAATCATGTGACATTAGACTTCATCTGCTAGTTGTTACTATGTTTCCGGGGACCTGATTTGACAAGTGATACATGCAAATTATATTAAATTTCAAATTATTTCATAAAATGATTCTGTTTTGCATCAAATTAGGTAGGCAAATATCTGTTTCCTATGTTCAAATAGTAAAAGTTCTAACCATAAAACAAATAATCTTTCAAATTAAAGAAAATCTCAGTCAATCTCTCTCTCTCTCTTCAGTTATTTGCAGAGAAGTATTTATTCCTTACCTACCAGTTTTTGCTATTATGGGAAACTATATGCTACATTTGAGATCTAGATACAAAAAAAATGTATATTTAAATTTTCAAACTTTGTGCAAATAAAAAAGACACAAACAGAAAGGTCCCTAGTAATCCATTATTAAGGAGTATTAAACTTTATTGAAGTTGGTGGAAATTATTGCAAAATTAGGCTGAAGAAGTATATTGTCAGCATACTATGTTGAAAATTAGACATTAAGCTTCCATTATTCTTAACAGAAGTTGTGTGCCTAATTCCCTATGCATCACAGACATTTTAACCCATAATAACTGATTGTAAATACAGTATGAAACTAGCTAGAGCCTTATTTACACCTGCCAATTTGCTGCCCTCCAGCACTAAAAACAAAAACAAAATGGTAGCAAAAGAACTGCCAAGAAAAACACCCTCTGCCCTTCATGTACACTCCTTTCTATTTCCACAAATAAAACCTTTCGCTTCATGTTTCCCATCAACAAATTCAACTTTGAGATTTAAAATAAACTTAAGGAAAGGGATATTTGCATGACATGACAATAACAACAAAAAAAAATCATAACGCATTCACCTCTTTCAAGCACGTGTCCCCTTAAAACAATGTAAGTGCTGTTGGTGCTACCTGGCACTTTTAATTGAAAAGTAAAACCTGCAGCATGTAATCCGTATGTTGCAATGCCAGTTAATTATTTTTACTGAATAGCTACAAAATCAGCACTCAATTTTGTTCATACAATAAAAGCTCATTTTATTCATTAAAAAGAATACATCATAGATACTCTGGTTGGTATAGTCTCTTTGCTTGCTGTCTTCTCATCCTCTGTGCTTCACTATCATATCTCACGTACATAAACAACGGCAGCCCAATAATTAGTTTCAATTTTTTAAGAAGCTTTAAGCATTTGTCGACATTTAGTAGATTTTCTCTACTACCTTGATTTAATGAAAATAACTTCTGCCAAACTTAGACAGTGTTTCATTCTTCTATTGTGGATGTCAGTGGCTTGCATTATTGTTGCATATATTACTTGACTTGCATATATTAAAGTAGTAACATAAGGCATATAATAATGACTCGTATACTTATGATATGAATATTTGTGTGTCAATAGCATCTTTTCTAGTGAGCTCAAAATATGCTATTTGATATTGAACCCCATTCTTAAACATTCAGTGCACTGAGTACCAAAAGAATTCATACATCTTGATTAACTTTTTAAAGTTGTTGATAACAGTATTATTTTTATCACATGGAAGAAAATAGAGGATTACTCCCTGGATAGGCAATTGATGACAAAGCCAAAATTAGAACTCAATCCTTTTTAGCCTTTAGATCACATCTTAATATTCCATTCTAAAGGTTTATGAGTACCAGGGTGGTAAACACATATATGGAGATATATGTTTTATAGGCTAGATTATAGGATCCTGACAGCAGGAGAAATGTATTGTTTAACTTTTCAACCAACATTAAAGGCATATTGGGTGTTCAGTAAATATTCATTAAATTAAATTAACTGAGGTTTTCAAGACTTACATGGACAATGTATGTTATTTTAACAGATCATACCAAGTCTTGTCACATATGACAATGATGTTGATCAGTTTTTCAAGTCAATATCATATTGCAATTAAAAACTGTTGCACAGACTAAAATTATTGTGCCTTTTAACGATAAATAAGATGAACAGGAATAAAAAACAAAATAGCAAGCAATGTCTGGCATGGTATACTTGGACCTTGCATTACTTCTATAAATAAAACTGGGTTAAATAATTTAGGGGGAAAAAACAAAATTCCAAAAATTGCCCTTTTTTACAAAAAAAAGTAAAACTGTAACATGTATAATCCTATGAAGCATTAATAAACATGAAAATAAATTTATAAAGAACACTATAGGAAGCGGATGTGGCTCAATTGGTTGGTCTCCCGTTTACCATATGGGAGGCCCTGGGTTCGAGTCCCAGGGCCTCCTGGTAAAAGGCAAGCCGGCCCGTGTGGTGTGGTGAGCTGGTGCTACAAGATGACACAACAGGGGGAGACAAGCAGACACAGAGAAACGCACAGCAAATGGACACGGCGAGCACCAGCAGCAAGGGAGGGATTAATTAATTAATTAATTAATTTTAAAAAAAAAGAACATTATAAAGGCATGATGGCTATAGATTTATGAGAGAGTATTAACCAATCAATGTCATTCATTAAAAATTGCAAATAAAATATAAAGTTTCCATTTCGTAGCAGTTTAATTTGTGTAAGTAAACAGCATAGCCTTATATTTACCATGTAAATCCATACCAAGAAAGAGACTAAGACAGATAAAATTTGTTAAAACTTTAAAACCATCTGTATGTGCCTTTGGTTATTGCAAAATAGCTAAATGTTCCAAATTGTTAAGAAACTTTTAATGAACAAAAGAACAAAACTTTTCACATTCAAACAAGAAAAATTTCCATAAAACATGCCCATGGTTACTTTGGACTCTACTTGACTTTAGAAAATTTTTTCTACCGTTTTCTGCTCTCAGATACTAAATTCCACAGTGGTGGACACTGAAGTAAGTTACTATCTGTCTGCTAGAAATCCAAGGCATATACCCAAGTGGAGGACAAAATTTATGCCGGCAGTGTCAATCAGACACTTAAAAAGTACTGTTTGTTTAAGATGATTAATGACTAACTAAATTCTTTGTTGACTTTTCTTTGCAGTAAGTGGTGGTCTCAAGTTTATTTTGGTAATAAAGCACTGTTCTGGGAAATGAATTCAAGTCTTTAGTTCTCATCTATTTAACTTCTAGAATTTTGTTGATTGGAAATGATGCTTTGTTCCCTCAATTTCCTTTATTCTGTATTTTATTGCACCTTTTCACTCAAAATGTTCAAACCAGTGAATTAGATACGTCCTTTAATATACTGAAAGCTGTAGCTGCCCTTAGTTCAAGTAACTTTAGAAAGTTAAAAAAAAATTAATGATCAATTGTCCGTGAATAAATAATATTGCAGACCATAGTGTATTTGTGCACACACTGAACGCAATGAATGATTTGTGATTTTATTCCTGAATATCACACACATAATTCTATCAGTCTTTCCATCTTCTTTCAAAGAATATACATTCCTATTAATAAAGGTGTCTTCAGCGTAGGTGATATATCCTGGGGAATTTCAAACTAAAATAACAAGAAAATAATAAATATTTACATAGAGCATATATATACGTTTATCTCATTGTAACCAAAATAAAAACTTAGATATGGCAATTAGAATGAAACAATTCTTTTATTCCCAAATCATAGCTTGCCATTTTTATGAACTGTTTGGAAATTAAAAATATGGCCATCTGACTAATTGGTTCTTACAAGAAGCGTATTCCTTTGAGAGGAAAATCATAACATCAGGGAGGAGAATGGCTCAAGTGAATTTCCAAGTTTTAATTTGTCAACAATATGTATTAGGCTCTTACTTCAAATAGAACACTATATCCGGCATTATATGGAAATAGTAAAAAAATAAAAATAAAATAATTGGGGAGGCTGGATTTGCTCAGCATTTATATTATACTTGGGGGAAATAGGACACACTTCAAGAAGCCTTAGATGAACACTTTTGTTTTAAAAAAAAGTTACATAACTTCCAAGAAATTGCCAAATGGAAGCTTAATCACAATCAGTTATGATTAATCATGGAAAATTTTCCAGAGAAAATTAACTTTAAGCTGGGTTTTGAAGAAATTAAGGACGATTTAATGGAAAGAAGAATGAAACAAGCACACCAGAAAGGAATTAAGTGCCATTCAATATATTGAATGCCTTCTGTGTGCAAGGCACTATGCTCAAAGCTTGGTTGACATGCAAAAGAACCAAACACTGCGCCTGCTCTCATGACTTCTCATGTAGTGTGGAGACAGACAGGTAAACAACAAGAGCATGAGAGAGGTCTCACGAGCAGAGCATACATAACATTTTCAGAGAATGGAATGACTTTTGTTTGCCTGCCTTACATTTCCATATGAAAGAGTATAAATTAGTTTATGAGTACAGGAGTGGGCCATAAGTTGGCAGATGCATCAGCTAAAAACATTTCAGTCCTGAGCACTGTGAATCAGGAACTCCAAAATGTCATCAGTGTCCCAGTTCCCACTTTTTTTCTGCTCCATGATCCATAGCGTGATCTGGAACTCGTAATCACGATAAAGCCTCATTCTATAGGAATTGAGGCTGTACTCCAGACCAGAAAAATAGGAAAGAGTAAAAGGTAAAAGGCACAAGCTAATTGACTATGCCATCTACCCTGTCCCTTCTGAGGAGCCTTCATGAAAATCTCACCTTATAACTTCCAATTACATCTCACTGAACTATACTATGCCCCTGATTTCAAGGGAGTTGCTCTTGTAGTTTCTCCCTGGTCACATTGCTGCCTCCAGCAAATCAGAGTTATGTAGTAAGAAAGGTGAGAAAGGATAAGGAATAGGCAACCAGTAATCTTTACCAGAGTGAGGATGAGAAGTTCTTATTTCAAAAGCACTGAAAGTGAGCAAGTAAGTGCTAACGAAGCACTATGAAAACAATAATTGACAGAGAAAGTGCTAACAATTGTATGTAGGGTAATGTAGGTTTTTTAAAAAAGGATGATTGGAAACAGGATCATTTTTAGACTATTGAATTAAACACCTAAGATATCTTCAAGTAGTTGTGCATATACTCTAGTAATGGGAAACCTAAGAATTGACCTGAGGAAATAATCCTCTATGCTTGTTAATGAAAAACACAAGTATCAAAGTACTGTGTGAGTGTGTGTGTGTGTGTATTATACATGTTTATGTGGGTGTGGGAGGTAATCTAGATTTGTATTTAGTTAACAATCAACAAGTTGTTTGAATCACAGAGAGTGTGAAGCAGTTCCACAAATGGAGAAATCAAGTCTTTGACAAAGTCAGGAAGAAGACAAAAATGCTTTAGAGGGAAAAGGCATGTGGGTAGTAGTTTCTTCCTTTTTATATATAGCAAGTTTTGTAAAAGCAAGTAGAATATCCTAAAAGACTACAGAGATGAGTATACATGTAGAAACGTATTAGAATGGAGCTGGGTTTCCCTCTAGCACACACACACGTGCTCACACACACTCACACATGTGTGCATGCACACTCTCTGCTCCTCCCCCACTTTCCCCCTTTTGTCAACTGGCACACATTCATCCAAACTAAAAATGTAAAAGTCATCTTTTTTTCCTTTTCTCACCACATACATTCAATCAGCAGTAATTCCCATGAGCATTACTTTCAAAATATTTCTTGCATTTGACCATTTGTTACGATCTCCACTGCTACCACCCTAGTTTAACCCTCCAGCGTCTCTTGCCTGGGTTGCTGCAATAGCATCTTACCTGATCATCCTGCACTCTTATTCCTCACAATGTAGTCTCCCCCTCGCAACCAGAATGATCTTTTAAAAATCATGCTACTCATGCTTAAAACTAATAGCTTCCTACTGCAATTAGAATAAAACCGCTCAGAGTCTTTACCATGGCCCACACAGCTATATGTGTTCTGACCCCTCAGCACTCTTCCGCTCATTCTTTCCACACAGGCATACTTCCTAATTCTACAGTACATTGAGGTCATTCCCACCTGAGTGTCTTTGCCCTTACTGCTCACTCTCCCTGCAATGCTCTTTCCCCAGATGATACATCCAAACAGCTGGCACCTCAGGTCCTTGAGGCCTTCAAAGACCAGCCCATCTAAAGCGGCCTCCTTTCACCCAGTCACCATCCCTGCTTTATTTTCTTCAGTGTAAATTTTACTACCTAAAATATGTGTCTTATTTATTGTGTATCGTGTCTGTGCACTAGAACGTAAGCTCCAGTAGGCACATGCAATATTGATCATGTTCATTATTTTTTCCTGCCTTCAGAATAATTCCTGATTCATAATAAGCACACAATAAATACTTGTGGAATTAATAAATGATTTAATACTTGAAATGAGGCAAATTTCGGCACTGGCTAATAAGAATCAAGAAGAACTAAGAATCAAGAAGAACTCTTTCGCATTGGCAAAAGTAACGTTGTAGCAGGAGAGCAAAAGCTTGTTATTGGTTGTTCTGAGACATCCTTCCACCATACTCTGTAGGTAGCAGTATAGGGTCATTCCAATGCAGAACTGAATTGAAAAGTCAAACCAGGACCCAGGACTGTAGAGTCTAAAAGAGTAGCTCTACAACTTAATTTATTTGATGCAGTCCCGTTTTTCATCTGTTATCCCAACTCAGTTATTAACTCTGCCCCTTTTCTCTCGCAAAAGTATTTCTTGCATGCACAATTATAAGGTCAATCTAAGTCTTGGATGCCAAAAGAGCTATCCATGGAGATCCTACAAACCAGTGAAGAATGAACGGTGATTCTTTGGTAGTTTTGCAGCATGTTATTTGTGCCTCTGAAATGCAGAACAACTTAGAATGTTTTTCAAAAGCATAGGTCTCAAAGGGATCAATGTGGACTTTTCCATCAGCTGCTTCAGTGACTTTGCAATAAGCAACCATCCAGGGAACTCAGCCTGAGCTCCTGCGAAACTATTTAGCATAAAGGAATTAACACTGCTACTTCTGATACAAGAACAGCATGTACTTCAATGAATCATCAAGTCAAACCAAAGATGGAAAGAGTCCCAGAATACCAGCTGGGCTAGGCACCTGCTTTAGGAAGCTCAATTAAAAACTTGATCTTGTCCCTAAGGGCAGTTCTTTAACATGCAGGTAAAATGGGTTATGTGAAGACGATGTTCCATGAACAAACTTCATAACAGTATGGCAGCTCTTCTACTGGATTTGTAGATATGGGTCTAATGATTTTTGTCATTAAATTGTCTGGACATTTCCTCCAGCTCTGAATTTGAAGAGCAATTTTTTAAAACAGCATTTTACTAGTTTTCTATAAACAATGGATTTTGCCATTAGATGAATTAGTGTAGTAGTTAGCATGCACAGGCACTTGCTAGGAGCTTTACATATGTTATATCAATTAATCATCACAAGTACTCAAGGAAGTAGGTTCCATTACAATTCCTGTTTTATAAATGAGAAACCTGGGTCTTAGTGAGGTTAAGTAGCTTGCCCCACATCACCTAAATAGTAGATTTGAAATGGGATTCTAACATAGGCGTGCAGATTACAAACCCTGTTCTCAATTACTGTGCTCTCCTCTTTAAATAATGCTATTATTTAGTACACCAGTGCTTTGATTGAAAAGGATGCTTTATATTAATTGAAATAAAAAAAAAGATGAGCCCTATCCCAAAGGGCTTATAATCTAAAATTTCCCTACTATCTAAAATAAATCAAATGTATCCATCAAAAGATTAGAGAGATGTCTCATTATCTTTCATAATATCACTTGGCAAGATTCCTTTAGCTTGATTTAGCACATTTCCACAATTAACAATCCCCTCTCAAATTCCTTGTACAAAAGCAGTAGTACTAATCATAGCAAACAGCATGCATAGTACTTACTATGTGCTAGACTGTGTTCTAACTGTTTCACATATAGTAACTCAAACTTATTTAATCCTTTCAAATTATCCACATTTTTCAGATGAGAAAACAGAGGAATGGACAGCTCACATAAGTTTCCTGAGGTCACATAGCTTATGAGCAGCAGAACTAGGATTCAATCCCAGGCCTCTGTCTCCAGAAAATTCTTGTAACCACTATATCTGCTCCCTATTTCATATAGATTGATAAATGATTTCCACCACTTTCAGAGTTTTTTTCCCCAGGACAAATCCATTAGAGAAAGCACTTGATTTTCTTCATTTTCTAGCAAAAAACTCAATGGGTCACAGTGAGATGATCCTAAACCTATGCTAGGGAATAAAAATCATCAGTTCTCAGACTTCAGAATGTGTAATGACATGGCCAAAACTTCCTTTTCCTTTATCTGTAGTTATACAAACTCTTTGGGAGGGGTGCTGGTAACATCCATGGGATATATCTTTCAGTATTTTGTTTGCTAAAACTACAGAGGGTAATATTATAAAAACTATTTATTTTGCTCTTATCTTTTGTACTTGTCTTTAGAAGATCTTTTTTTTTTTTTCCAGTAGAACCAAGATAGCCCAGGGGGAAAGAGGAGGGAGACGGGTGAACAGAAAAAGAGGAATAAGAGATAGGAACAATAAAAGCAAAAATGCATAGCTTCAGCTGATGTGTCCAAAGCAGAATTTTTAATTAAAAATCTGTTTGAAAACAATTTTTGAGTTTTCAAATATCTTTGAAATCTGGACTTTAATCTTAATTTTTCCATTTTATCCCTTGTCTTTTCTTGGGTCAGACCTGCCAACTTGACCATAGGGTTTAATATAAGGGAAGTCCCCGTAGAGAGAATTATGCTTAAGTCTGTCCTTCTGGCCCAAATAATTGTGGAGCGAAGAAGAAAGACAGCAAGAAGAAGCAGGTGGTCAGACATGTGTCCTCTTCTTTCTTCTTTGGGAAATGTCCCAGGGATGGTAGTAGATAACTGGGAAAAGTGCTTTGCAATATTTAAAAAATATTAACCCCTCTGTAGTCTCAGCAAAAAAAACAAAAAAACAAAAAAAAAAACACCTAAACTAAAATATAGGTTCTATGGATGTTCTCAGCCAGCTAGACTATCTGAAGTTTCCACTCAGCATCTCATTTGAGAAGTGATGAAATGAAAGGCTTTCTTCAAGCCAATCTGGAAATGGCCACATTGAAGTAAACTTTGTAGCACTGCAAGGGATTAGAGAAGAGGTCTGAGTTAGTCCAACTTCAGAGTCATTCTCAGTTGCATGATATGGAAGATATTCAGGATTTCCCATAAGTTCTAGGTAGGGACAAAGAAGAACACTGAATTAATATTGAGACAGCTACATGTAGGGCTATGTGTTGAGAGTCAAAGTAATCCCACCACATAGGTTATGGTGTGGACATGATAGGTCAGAGACTGAATGGAGGATGTGACTTAGAGTTAGAGAGGTCTACAGCACTAGCAAAAGCCGAGGTGGCACTAGTTGAGCCAAGAAGAATTACTAGGTCCTGTTCAAGCCAAGAGACCAGATCATGGGTTATACCAGTGGCAGGACTCAGTAATAGATGTTGAAGGAACGTCCAAGAATGGCAGCAACTATACCTCAGCAGACTAGTCATTCCAAGCAGAGTCCATAGATGATTCAGAGAATTCCAAGTCAGAAATAGCTGGCCACACTCCTTCTAATGTTCCTAGACACCATCTTGGGGAGGGAAGTTTGTACCCAAGATGTCAGGGTGAAAAAAGGGCATTTACCTGAGTCAACCAATCAGAAACTAAACATACACTGGAAGAAAATATTTAAATTATTGGAGTGGGTTAAGTTTAAAGATTTGCATGAAAATATAAGGTTTTTTGTTTATTTTATTTTTATCTACCACCCAGCAAGATAGGACCACATTTTAGAAAAATCATATCTGTTCTAGGAAAGAAAAGAGAAAAAACAATGACTCTACATTTTCTCAGCAAATATGAATATAGTAAATGTAAATCTGAGCCTGACTATGCATATGTATAAGGCTTTCCATGGTGGCTAAGATAATGACTGTAAAAGGAATCTTATTCCAGAATTTGTCAGGAATATGATGAAGTCCTCAGGTATGCTGGATTTTTCTCTTTAAACATATATATCTCTATGGGAATGGATGTAGCTCAAGTGGTTGAGTGCCTGCTTCGCATGTACAAGGCTCCAGATTCAATCTCAGCACCGCCTAAAAACAAAACAAACAAACAAAAAAACCAACTCTCATTGGGGATCGGATATAGCTCAGTGGTTAAGCACTGCTTCACATGTGTCCTGGGTTCAATCTCCAGTACCTCCTAAAAAAAAAAAAGAAGTGTATCTCCAAATCTCTATATAAATAGATGGGCAGAGATAGACATAGAGATGATAGAGATAGAAATATATATACATACATATTTGCACAGACACATAGACATGTAAATATACTTATGTGTATGTGTGTGTAAGAGAGAGAGAGAAAGAAAATTTCAAAGTTTTCCCCAAGATAATCAACTCATGGTAAATGAAGTGTTAAACAGAGACCAAGCATAGAAGAACCATGATAATTGCTTTTGTGTATGATCTTAGAATCATCTTTGACTTCCACTGTACTTCTCATGTGTAATCAGTCACCAAGTCAGTCAGTGCTCCTGCAGTTTGCCATACCTCTTGATTTTCACTGCCACTTTCCTCATCAAATCTCACTTAGACTAAAGCCTTTTACCTCAGTGGTTCACAACCTTCGTGGTGCAACAGCATCATTGATTCAGTGGTATGCCCAGATATCAGTATTTTGTAAAGTTTCCAAGGTAATACTACTGCGCAGCTAAAGTTTAAAAACACTTTTCTAATTGGCCTTCCTCCCTCTGATTTCTATCTTCTTTAAGCCCTCTTTTACAATGCTGCCATCTTTCTAAAACACAGATTTTTAAATATAATTATTCTGTTTAAAACACTTCCTTTACTTTCCACAGCCAGAAAAAGTCTAAACTCTTTAGAATGGCATTCAAATCTAATCAACATTTTCTCTTTTGAAATCTAAAAAGATTTCATCTGAATCTAATCAACATTTTCTAATCAACATTTTCAGCTTTATATGCTTTCTTACCAGGCTAGGGCTCTGTCACACTGGACCATGCACTATTCCTGGAATATGTTATTCATTTTCATGCCTTGTCTATACCACTGATTCTTATACGTTTGGTGTGCATAATTAGAGTTTGCAGAAGAACTTGTTAAAAATGCACATTTCAAGTCCATGACTTGCATTATTGCCCAAAATAGTCCAAAGGTCCAACTTGCTCCAAAACAATCAGAACTTGGTAAAATTTAGTTTTCTACATGTTGTTAGGATCACTGGCAATAAGGGAAATTACCAAGGGCACCTCCCACAGCGGGGAAAAATCTGTTGGATGAACCTGGTATCAGGTCAGCAAGCAGCAAGCAAATGAGAGTGATGGAGTACTCTTGAAGGTAAATGCCAATGTTAACACTATCATCAGGAAACAGTCTTGAACAAACCTCAAGGAAAGATTGCTGAACGCAAGAGCCTTGCATTAGTCAGGTGCTTTAGAAAGAAGTTTAAGTGGTTTGAGAATGATATTCTCTTGGCCATCAGGAAACAGTCTTGAGCTAGCTAGCTTCAAGGAAGGGGATCTGAATTTGAGATTCTTGCATTAGACAGGAACTCCAGAAAAAACACTAAAGTGATCTCAGTTTGGAAATCCTCTCCTAAATAAATGTGTATTGCATGAAGGAATGAAGAAAGGGTTGGTACTGTGAAGAAACTTAGACTCCCACAGTAGAGACAAATAAATACAATCTGCTCTAATAGGAGAAGCTGAATGCTCAAAACATGTTATGGTTTCATAGTGGTATCCAAGATGCTCACAAATTAAGATCAAACAAACATGAGCTCATAAAGATCCCCAAACATGAAAGAAAACAAGCCACTATGAGCGAGAGTTGGTAGAAACAACAAACAACAGATTTATTCCCAAGGACTTCAGATTTTGACATTATAAGGATCAAAATATAAAATTTCTACAAATGAAATATTTAAGAAAATAGAAGATGCAATTGCAAAAGTGAAGAATAGATATAAAGATACTAGCAGAAATTTAGAAAAGAGCCAAATTGAAGTTTTAGAATACTTTTGAAATTAAAAACCCAAAGTGCATGTTAATAGCAGATTAGATATAGCTGAAGTGAGAATTAATGAGTAAGAATATAGATCTGAAGAAATTAATCAGAATGCAGTATAGAAAACAACAAGATGAAAAACTGAAAGAAAGATTTAAAATATAGAGAATAGAATGAACTATAACATATATCTAATTGAATTCCTAGAAAGAGAAAGTATAAGGACAATTTGGGAGAAATAATAGCTGAGATCTCCAGAAAGAACGCATGAAAAATGAATCCATGAGATGTCCCTCAACAGGAGAATGGATAAATAAATTGTGTTTGCATAACAATATTATAAAGCAGTAAATATAAAGGAACAACAACTACACAAATCAACTTAAATGATTCTTAGTAACTGAAGTACAATTAAAAAAAAAATTAAAAAGCTTGGCTGGTCTTTGTCTTGTGTTCAAAAGACGACCCGTGTGATTAGGGATTTGGGGCTTTGAGCCAAGTAATATGGGTCTCCCTCCCCTATCTCAGGAAGTGGAGGGGGACTGCAGAAATGAGGTCAACCACATGGACATTGAGTCTATCAATCATGCCTATGTAATACTTCAGAGCCTCCGTGATGGAGAAAAGACATCACTGCTGTGCCACGAGGGTGATGCATTCTGACTCCACATGGAAAGGACATGAAAGCTTACATTGGACACTGCCCCCCAGACCTCCCCTCTGTGTCTCCTCTTTTGGCTTCTTCTTATCTGTATTCTTTTACTATAATAGAGCTATAATCGTAAGTATAGTGCTTTCAGTGAGTTCTGTGAGTTATTCTAGTGAATAATCAAATCTGAGGATATGTTGGGAATCTGTGAATTGTAGCCAGTTGGTCAGAAGTGCAGGTGGCCTGGGCCCCTGAACTTGCAGGGGGGGCCTGAAGGACAATCTTGTAGAGGATTCTCCTTAACATGTGGGGTTGGGCCTAACTCAGGGTGGCAGTCTTTGCCGTTGTTGATAGAGAGGTTTTTTTAAAAAGCTATGTAGTAACATTATGTTGAATATTATATGTAATTATTCTATTCTTATAAAGTTCTGCAAAAAATAAGGATACACACATATAAACAATACAAATAAACAATTTTTTTAAAAGGAAGAGAATTATAAACAAACAGTAATCGTTAAGAAAAGAAGCACTAAGATAGATGCAATAGTACCAGTCCTTTAGTTGGGTGGTATATATGCACATATATACAGAGACAGAGAGACAGAGAGACACAGACAGAGAGAGATATACAGAGGGTAAGTGATTAGTTTGTTGTATCAAATATTATACAATATTTTAAAAATAGAATAAGACATATCATTTATTCTGAAAAAATGAGTGAGTTCTACAGGGCTTTGAATTTCCATCCACTGACAAGTGACTGCTAGGTGTTGCAGAGTTGCAGCTCATAAAGTCTTCCTGCCAAAATAGGTAGCCAACCCGTGCATCTAGAAATTTTCAGTCTCAGAAAAACTGCCTTACTTTAAAAATTAGGCCAAGGTGCTTGACTTATGTCTATCTACAGCCAGCATGGTGCAGTACATAGCTCCAACTTTCCAGTGAAAATGCAGATTCCTCAGCTCCACACACAAAGCTTATGCTTATGAGGATCTGTTTTTTGAAGTAAACACAACTTTTTATTTGTTACTATAAGAACCAATTACAGAATCTGAGGTTAAAAAAATATGGACAAAATATCTTTATTTCTGGGTTGGTATATGAAAGACAGTGGGGGAGAAGTGGGGGGAAGGAAAGAGTGGGCATGGGCTGGGATTGATGCCAGCTTAGGAGCCTCAAATTACAATTAGAAAAGTTCAGACACCAGACAGGAAAAGAAAGCCCCAATTAGAAAAAATAATAATAAAAATAAGATAAACATGGCAGTGCACACCCCTCTTCCCCCAATCAGGTACCACCATCTGTTTATTCTTCCCCTTCTTTTCACAAAGGGAGGCAAATTTTTTTTAAAATTAAAAAACCCTCCACTCTAAAACTGTCCAAGACAAACTGTGCATCCTATCCCCAAAACAGGCCAGGTTACCCACATTTTTATTAATTAATGGATGTTAATTTTTAACATCTATCCCAGGTGAACCTGATGCAGGTGGAATTGAACCATACTTTCAAAAATCCTGTTCTACTCGTTTGCTCAAGTTATTTCCCATCAAATGGATGGACAATTTTGTCCCTTCCACATCTAACAAAGCTAATTTTATCCAAGTCAAAGTTACAAGATCATAGTCTCTATAATATCTTTTTCAACCTATCCAGGCAGAATTGCTCTCTGTCATCCCCTATGCAAACATACTGTGTTGTGACTAATCGTCCTCTGCTATTAGAGTAGACTGTATATATTTGTCTCCACTCTTACACCAAATCTTCTTATAAGTATCAACCCTGTCTTCTTTCCTTCTTCATTCAATAAGCATTTAATTGTCATCCCAGTTGTAGATACTATGCTAGGTTCTGCCCTCATTGAGTACATACTTTGATCAGAATACCAGTTGCACAAATTATTAGGCTATTATGTGCAAACTGCTGTGAATAGTGGATATTTTTGCTCATAGGTATTTAAAAGTTAAGAAAGCTCTCAAGGAAAGCCAGGTGAATTAAATTTTAAATAATAAGGTTAAGAAAAATGTCAGTGCTCCAATTCTGGTAATGGCAGAGTTGCCCACATCAGATTAATTCTCTTGCAGATAAAAATTATAAACTACATTAATCCAGGTCCTCTGAGAAGCAGACACCAAGACAAGATTAAACATAAAAGAGATGTACTGGAGGAAACATTGTGAAGGAAAATGAGGGAACCAGAGAAGGCAAAGAAAGCCTTCATACCCCAATGCACATCTTACTCCTGTGAAGGAGAGGAGAACGGAAGGTGATTGACATAAAAAATCTTAGGCTACAGTGCAGTTCTAAGAAAGTTTCATCCAAGCTGGCAGAGTCATCAAGTCAAAGACACATCTTGCAGTAATAGGCCTGCACTGGTACTCTCACTGGGCTTGGTAATTGGCTGGGAGAAGCCCATGAGAAGTTGAGAAGTTTGACCTTGGATCCAGAAGGGCAGCATCAGTGGTCACCATTTATGCTCCTCACAGTAGGATATTTAAGCACTTCATTTCCATTGCCAACATAGTTCCCTTGTACCACACAGATCTACTTCACATAGCTTCAGGGAGAAGTTCCTTCAAGACTCTTGCGGACATTTCATCCTAAGGGGAGAACAAAGAAGAAGTATCTTAGTGTGATAAATTACAGCCCTGTCACTAAAGTTAGTCTCAAAGCCTCTTCTTGCTCCTACATTCTCCATTGTAAATTACCGTCAGCCTCAATCAACTATACATGATTTTATGGTTTACCTAGTAGTGTGACCCAAGCCTTCATTACTGATAGGTCTGATCCCTTCTCAAGCTGGGCTTGCTCTATGTGTTCATTCACAGTTACAACTGGACAAGAGACTACTACACAATGCCCATTTAGATCATCTGGTTTCCATATACATTCCTTACTGCTCTAGTTGTATAAAAGCACCCTACTTCCTCTTGCTAATCAGAGTCAGTTACCCCTGCCATGATGACTCTTCATGGGCTAGTCCTGGGACACAAGGATCCCAAAATGCCTCATCAATAACCATAGTTGGTAGTTCATTGGTACCCTGGATGTGTCCTTTGACAAGATAGTGCTCCTTTTGAGGACCAGGGCCTCCAAACTTGCATAACACAGAGTTTCAGGGTGATTGGGAGCAATAGTGAGTGAGACCATTTTTACTTCCATTCCTTGGTTCCTGAACCCATGTATTCTTCCTCCTGGGAACACAGCACCCATATATGCATATATTGCATCCTGAAGGATGATATCCCATCCTTCTAACATTTTTATTCCAAACTGATTAAACAGCTATGCCTGCAGAAGGTTAACTAGCAGTCTGTGAGACCAGTAGCTTCTGAGTGATGAAGTATGTGATATAACTAATAGAGTTCAGGGTCATGAGTTCATTTCTACATGTCCTCTGTAGCTTCCCTGGTTGGATGCTATGTTGTGTGTGATCCCATACCTGTGAATGAGGGATTCCTTACATCCTTTGATAGTACTGACAGAGGCTCTGCAGGCAGAAAATGAGAGCCTATATCTGGAATAGGCATCTATCCCTTGAAGATGAACTGCTGACCCTTCTAGCTGTAAAGAACCTAATGTAGTTGACTTGTCATGGAGTATCAGTTAGTCTTCTCAAGGAATGGCACCATATTTAGGGCTCAGTGTTCATCTTCCATTGCTGAAATATTGGATATTAAGAGGCAACAATGAATAGAGTGCCTTTAGTAAGTGTAAGAACATGCTATTGGACCCATATGTAGCCTCCATCTTTACCACTATGGCCACTTAATTTATGTGCCTAGCTCTGAAGTGAACAATGACAAAGTCTGGCTTCAACCACCTGAGTCATTTTGTCCACCTTGTAGCTCAGTGTCTCCTCCATGTTAGAAGTTTTCTGGTGGACATTGACATATGATGCAAGAATTTTCATACTTCATGCCTAAAACCATATATCCATCCATATGTCCCTCCCCCAGACCTCTTTGTCTCTTATTTTCTAAACATTCCAGAAAGTCAGATGATTGCCCAAAAATCCATATAATCTCACTTCAGGTCACTTCTTCTTCCACACAAAATGAATGATAAGGTACGGTCAAGGGGAGGGACAAATGTAATGTAACTGTGCAACTGTACTGAAATTTGTAATTGACATGAAGGTCTAATCTATCCACTCATGAAGCTTTCTTGTGCTTGCTAGTTCTGCTCAAAGCTTGATCCCAGAAATTCCATTTCTAGTTTATGATGGACCATTACTAGGCCAATCTCACATTATGACTTGACTAGTTCAATGGGACCCAGCTCATAATGGGCAGCTACAGATGCAAGGTCACTTAAAATGGCACATGGTCAAACATTCTGTTTCTACCAGGACCTAATAACATGATAGGAACTATTTCTCAGAAGGCACATAATACTCTATTGTGTATGACAAGACCTTGCTTCATAATTCCAGAGATCCGAATTTTAAATCTCCCACTGTGAATTTCCACAAACTCTATCCTGCATCTTTTTTCACCACTAACACTTCCAAAACCATAGGCTCTGCCAGCTCATCTGACCCAAGGGCCGGGCATCTGCATCACAGTCTGGACCCACCAGAGGCCTTTAGCACTCCAGACCCCAGTGAAAGTGGACAGTCTTTTGTATCCCCTAGTATACAGACTAAAAAAGTATACCTATATGTGGAATTTATTGCCTATAAAATCTAAAGAGGCCTCCTATGTGATGTATTTCCTTCCTTGTGATAGAAGATACAAGATTCAGGAATTTGTCTTTATCTCTTTGGTAGAATTGTAGCATGCCCTGAACACTAGATAATTAAAGTCTTCACTATAATTGTCCCTGAATCATCCTAGGGTTTATATCACACCCTCTGGAGCATGGATGTCTTATCAAGGCCTCCAGTTATTAGCTACTCTTTTCCATCCAGTATAATCACCATAACATCCTTAACATAAGTTATCAGTGTGATGTTCTGTGAGATGTCCAGGCAGTCCAGATATTTTTGAACTGTATTATGACAGCAGGTGGGAGAATTGACATAGCACTGAGGCACTGAGCACTTTAAATTAATATTGTTGTCCAATGCATGTCAATGCATGCTATTTATGATCTTCTTTTCAAATTGAAATAGTGTGGAATGTATTTGCTAATTCATTAACCACATACCATGTATCTGAGACTTTGTTAATCTGCTCTAATGATACTAACTCCAGCACAGTATCCACAATTGAAATTTATAGTCATTCTCCAGCATCCATCTGATTTTTGTAAGGGCAAAACTGGCCAATAAAATACACATTTAGAGGGATCACCACACTGACATCCTTTAGGTCTTTAATGGTTCCATTAATCACTACCACTCCCACAGAATGTGATATTGGTTTTAGATTCTTATCTCAGCCAGGAGAGTCCAAGGGATGGAAAGTTTCAGAGGTTTCCATTTGGTCTTCCCCACTATGATAGCTCTTGCTCCAAAGGCCAAAGAACAAATGTGGTGGTTACTACACCTGCCAAGTATATCAATTCTAATTTTATATTCAGAGACTAAGGAAATGACTACCACATGGTTCCACAGATCCAGTGGGCCTACTATGAGTTGCAGTTTAGTCAGGACTCCATTTATTATATTCCTCCCTTAAATCCCCACTCTAACAGGGGAAACTTTAAGAAGCTTTGAGTCTCTGGATATAAATTTACACCTGTTTAAATAGTCCTCAAAATTTCTGAGTCTCCCCTTTTCCCCAGTGCACAATCACCCAAATGAATTGCCACACCTTACTCTGGGGAAGGACTGAGAAAACCATTACAGTATAAACGTGCCACAATGGTGCAAGATCATATCTCCTAGGGACAAGGAAACATCTTCTTCAATGTGTTCTAGGGCTAAAAATTGTCTTAAGCTTGGGAACTAAGAAAAGGATCATAACTTTTTATTGGGACAAATTCCTTCAGCTTCCTGTCCTTCCATTCTTGTCTTTCATTGGTTGTAGGGCTTCAGTAACACCATTGTTGGTTAACTATCTATTTTGCCTGTGGGAACACCATGCTCCATTAACCACATCTACAATTCCTTGCATGTAAAGCCTCTTGGCTACCTCTCCAACTTTGCCAGTCTTAGGGTAACTGCAGCCTCCTGGCTTCTAATAAATAATCATCGCTACCTGGCCTCTATTATTTTCAGGGCCCTATCACCTCTATGGGTGTTATTGAGCCTACTTATGTCACCAACCACCTTTCCTACCTCAGGCCAGGTCTTCAGAGGAGAGTTACCATTGAACTTATTAGTGATGCTGATGCTTTTCTCACCAATGCATTCTTTTTTTTTGTAACACTTGCACCTATATATTATTGCATCAATTCCTCCAGGTATCATTTTTTAAACAATATTTTTAAAAAAATTTTTAAGATACTTAAATTACATAAATGTTATGCAAAAATTATAGGAATTCCCATATACCCCACCTCACACACCTCCCACAACCTCCCACATAAACATCTTTCATTAGTGTGGCACATCAACTGCAATGGATATACACATCCTGGGGCTTTGCCACTAAGCATGGACCATAGCTCACATTGTAGACCACACACTCTCCCACACAGTTCTGCATGTTATATGCTGATATAAAATGGCCTATATCTGTCATTACAATGTCACTCAGGATAATTCCCAAGTCCCGAAAAAGCCCCTGTATTACAACTGTTTTTCTCTCTTCCTGCCCCCAAAGCATCACCAATGCATTCTTGATGATCTTAAAGAATGGCTCTCCCATGGGACATAAAATCGGATGGGTTTTCCAGCCTGCCAACTTCTCTCAGTCTCTTTATGCAACTCTCTACCATCTGCACAGAAGCTCAAGCACTTCCACTTCACACAGCGTTGGCCACAGCTTTCTCCATGCCTCTACACTCCACACTAGCAGTAAATTTTCCCTATCTTCTGGGGTCCTAGCAAGGGTTTTAAGTCCTCTGTTCCAAGGAAGTATTCCCAAGTCAACGAAATCTGGCTTATTCCATGTGACAATTTGAAGCTTTCTTTATTCCAGAAAATATCATCTTGAAGCTAATTAATTCCTGTGAGTGTGGGACCCTTTGATTGGATTGGATTCACCTTGGGGAATTTTGATTAGATGGCTTCAGTGAAATGTGACCTAGGATGGGTCTTGGTCCTCTTGCTTGAGTTCTTTACAAACAGGAGGACTGAAAGCAGAGACACACAGAGAAAAAGTAGCAGAGACAGAGAAACCTTGAGAGGTTGGAAAAGATGAAGCCTGGAAGAGAGGGGAGAGATGAGCCATATGCCTGATGACCCAGAGCTGAGCTTGGGAAGAAAGTAAGCCTAGAAGAGGAGGCAGAGACCCAGACCAGCAGAAATACCATTGTGTCCTGCCACATGACAGGAGTTCAGCATCACCAGCAGCCGACCTTCAGTGAGACAGCATGTCTGTCTGATGGTGCCTTAATTTGGACATTTTCACAGCCTCAGAACTGTAAACTTTCAACCTAATAAATTCTCATTGTAAAAGCCAACCCATTTCTGGATTATTGCTCCCAGCAGCTTTTAGGAAACTAAGACATTCAGTCACAGGGGTGATGTCCTGATTCCTGCTGGCAGTTATTTGCTAATTTTTGGAGCTTCTTTACTGTACAAACTTTCTTCCCTTATAGGCTGAGAATGTCACAAGCCTGGTAATATGGAGAGAAAAATCCATTTCAGCCATGGAAGTCAGGAGCTACAGTAGGTAAGATGAGCTACTGAATGGGGCAACTGTTGCCTTACTGATGAGAATCATCTGCATGGGGAAAGAGCTAGCTAGCCCTTACTAGATAACTCTGCACTTCTGGTGATTCAAGGGGATCTGCAGAGCCAACAACTTTAGGCATCTATCCAGATGTCCCCATCCTATTTCAGAGTCTCAGGTTTTCCCAACCAGAGTCCTGAACTTAGCATAACAGATCTTCTTTGCTGAGTATATAAATGTTTCTGAAGCACTGTTAATCTTTCAGGTTTTCAGTCAGCTCTTCAATCCCATCTGCTTTTTCCTCTTCAGGAGAAAAGGAGCTCTTTATAATTTACCAAAGATGTCTCTTGGCTCTTACCCTTAGCCCTTAACTGTATGTTAATGTCCCATATTTTCTGCTTATCCCTCTGAAAGTCATCAATAAAACAGAAGTAATAATCAAACTCCACTCTCTTTGTAGGCATTTCCCTCCATATCTTTCAAATTACAAAGCATTGTTCTTACCAGAGCATTCTCTACCACCTGGACATGTTTAAACATCACTACTGATAAAAACTTTACCATTTGGGCTGACAAACTTGTGCTAGGAACAATTTGTGTACCATATACCACTTAGAGTGCTATCTTATTTGCCTTCCAGGTGGTGAGTTAGTCATCTTACTGCCTGTTTCCTTAGACTACTCCTTGTACCAATTGTGATAGATAAGGTATTCTGAGAAACAAACTCAATAATAGGATTAAGTATGCAATAGATTTGTTGGGACAATGCTGGTGAAAGATTAAAGGGAGGAAGCTGGATAAGGTAGGGAGAGATTTCACACTGTGATGCAGGACAGGTCCTTCTGAAGGAGAGAAGGAAAAAAGGATGATGAGTAGGAAAATTCTTAGACTTCATTGAAGTTTTAGGTTTTGGACAGGCTGAAGGGGAGTATGTGGTAAATTGAGTTATGCACCCCAGAAAAAAGATGTTCTTAATCTTAATCCACATTCCTTTTAGTTAAGGTGTGGCCCAACTGAATGAGGGTGGACCTTAAACTGGATAACTGGAGGCCTTATAAAGGGAAAGCCACAGAGAAGAGCCAGAAGTAGGAAGTAAGTGGGAACCCAGAAGAGAAAGGAGAGGACATCATTATGTGATGGAAAGCCAAGGAACCCTAAAGATTGCAACAAGCCAGCATCGGGATGCTATTGAACCCAGGAAGAAACAAGCCCTCTAGCCTCTGAAACAATAAATTCCCATTTTTCAATCCAACACATTGTGTAGCATTTATCATAGCAGCCTGGCAAACTAAGAGTTCTCAAGTCAAAGTTTTTTAGTTGAGAAGTATGGCTTCTTGCAGGAATGGGTCTACATTAACACCCTCTCTATACTCTGCCAATGTCTGGGCGAAGCCCATGATAAGCATGCTCTTGGAACAAATGTCTTTGTGATTCCAGAAAGATAGTAGCTGAAGCCATCATTTAACTATATTCCCTGAAGCAGAACTGAACTCTGTGATTCATTTTCATAGCTGCCATGAAAATTCTGAACACAGAAACTTTGTGAAAAAACATCTATTAGGAGGAACTGGAGAGTGACCAAAAGCAAGAAGAGACTGTATAGGAGGATGCATCAAAAGAGGAGAATTGCCCTGGATGAAATACATTTTTGCATGACTTACCCCTGGATATGCAAATCATCTAGATTTCTAGCAGTAATCCAGCCTTTTTTGGTTTGAGTTATCAGAGGATGGGGTTCATGGATTCCAGATCAGATGAAAATTGAGGGAGGAAATCCAAGAAGAGAACAAATCACAGAGTTCAGAGCCCCACAATTTGCATTTGTACTTTCCACAAATATTTGTATAAGCCTTCAACTGTATGCACAGTGGAGAATTTAAAAAATAGCCTAGAGGAGAGCAATAGCTGGGAGACTAAGAAAGTTGAGCAGAGATTTCAACTGAAGCTCATTACAGAGGAAACAGGTTTTAGAGTTTGAGTACTGCTAAGTTAGAGGAGTTTTGAAACACTTGTACTTTCCACTGAAAAGCAATGTGCTTTAGCAGTACACGTCTATATCCCAAGACTTAAGAACCACTTTAAACCTAGGCCAAAATTGAAACAGGACTCTAATTAAAAAAAAATATATTAAACCAAGCCACCACCAGTTCAAGATGATTAGCCAGTAATTGCACTGGTTGCTAGACCAAAATTAGGACTGTTCACTGGAAAGACAATAGAATTCCATTTCTAGAATGCATCATTCACAACATGCAGTATGTTACAAAATAAATTAGTACATATAAAGAAAAAAGTAAAGAAAAATGTGACCCAAAGTAAACATCAAAAGCAGCCAATATAAACAGACTAAGATGAGTCAAGCAGAGGAATTGGAAGATAAGTACTTTAAAGCATCTACTACTAATAGGTTCAAGAACTTAAAGAAAAATATGTTCAGAATGAGTGAACAGATGGGAAAATCTCAAAAGAAAAATAGAAAAATTTCCTTTCATCAGGTTCAAGGATGCAAACTCAAGTCTGTAAGTATTAAGAACATTGGAAATGGTAAAATTGTGGGCTAAATATATAAATTATACTATTTTTCTTTCTCTTATCCTCTTTTAAAGACATTGGCTATGTAATACAAAAAATAGTAGAATGATATCCAACAGTATCATAATTAATAAATATTCTATCTTAACAACAGAGATTGCCAAACTGTGAGAAAAGCGAAGACCCAACTATACACACTAATGGTACAGTTTTACAAAGTCACAGAAAATTTAAAAGTAAAAGAAAGAAAATGTTATAAAATGAAAATAGTACATATAATAAAAAAATGTGGCTATATTCATATCAGACAAATTAAACATAAAAGTGGGAAGAAATAGAGAAAAGAAGGAATGTTTCTTAATAACAGTAAATTATCAGAAAGACAAAACAATCTTAAATATTCTGCATCTAATAACAGAATTTCAAAATTATTTAAAAAATCTAACTGAAATGAAGGCAAAAATGGACAAAGCAATAAACATGATTTGAGATGTTAATAGCATTCTCCTAGTAATTACTTCATTCTTACTAGGTATTAAAAGATATTTTCCTCTTTCACATATACTTTGAATCCAATGAAGAAAACCTAAAAGGGAAAAAAGTAGAACCTGTTGTTATCTTATACATAACTCCATAAACTCACACACACACACACAAACATTCAATGAGAAAAATTTGTGTTTGTGTTTTTATTATCACAATAAAAAACGTTTGGATCAAAATTGCTTCTTCCATTTATGTTTGTTTTATCTAAGTAAGAACATTTTATAATTGCAAAAATAATTTACAATGTAAATACGCAAAAATTATAGAAAAAGATAAGAAAATAAGTATCACCACCAGAAGACAGTCAATTGACATGTTACATTTTGATAGATTTATTTCTATTCTTTTATCTAAAAATATGCAATTATATTATTTTTATTGAAATAGGATCATTTTGTAAATAACGTTAACTGCTTTTTCATTTAACATTTTTCATCATCACCTTCCTATGTCAGTAAGTATTCTTTGAAAGCATTATTTTTAGTGGCTTTATTATTTAACTATCCCTCTGTTATTGAACACATAAGCCAAATTTATTTTTCAGTATTTGAAATTGCATTGTAACAAATTGTTTGCACATAAATCTCTGTCTCAATGTTTTACTATTGATTTTTTTTTTTTT
>JAQZBX010006477.1:0-53071 GCA_029593785.1 Cabassous unicinctus | reverse complement strand
CAACAAATAATTTCTGAACATCCACTGTGAGTGAAGCATGGGGCTAAATTCCAGGATACAGCAGTGAACAAAAAGACACCATTCTTCCCAATAGCGTGAAGATATCATAGGCAGAGAAGTGGGTGCAAAAACATGAAGGGAATAAGACTGAAAAGATAGGTTCCTCTCTCTTTTTTTTGTTTTTAGGAGGTATGGGGGATTGACCCCCAGACCACGTACATGAGAAGCAGGTGCTCAACCACTGGGCGACACCCACTCCCCAGGTACCCTCTTATTAGGAAGTATTTGAAGCTTGACCTCAAGAGTGTGCACTTTATTCTGAAGGTGGTACAAAATTAGTGTGAGTCACTGTGAGGTGAGCATATCATGTATTTATTCGGCAAATATTCATTCAACCTGTACTTTGCTTAATCCTGGCGATATAGAGAAGAAGTGGCTCGTGGTACAGTGGATGTGACAAGTATATAAACTTTATAATACAATGTGTGAACTAAGGCAGAGGTTTGCTCAGGATACAGATACCTAATCCAGGCTGAAGAAGTGGAATGAGGAGGGAGAAGACTAGAGTAGGAGATACTCCAAGAAGCTTTTTTGGATAAATGAGACTGCTTGAAGAAATTTGACAACTGAGCTTAGCTTTTTAAAAATCAATATTTGCTTTTTTTTTTTTTTCCTGATTTCAGAAGTGGTGCATGTTCACTGTAGAGTATTTTAGAACCACAATTGTACTTATCAAGGATGTATACTTTTAAGATTTGTGTACAGATTTTGTTGTCTTTTTATGCCTATAATAAATATTAAGAATGAATAATTTTTAAAAAATGTTATATTATCTTTTATTTCACTTAAAGTACACATTTCCTTAACCTTATATTTTCTTCTATAACTCACTCATTTGTATGTGATGATATAATTTAACCAATCACCTATTCTTGAAAATGTATTGTTTCTGCCTATGTTTTTGCTGTTATGAATACTGCCATCTTGAACATTGTTGTATGAAAATATTAGGAAATATCTCATTGCTTTTTAAGTTAAATTTCTAGAATTTGAACTTTATAGTATACATTAAAACTCCTGAAAACATCACATAAGAGGAGGAGAACCCTTATGGAGTATTTTGCAGCAAATTGAATTTATGAAACTTGCATTTTAGAAAGATTACTCTGAAAATATTGTCATGGGAGACTAGATAAGTTTGGAGGCAAGGGACCAGGTAGGATTTATTGCAGAAATCTGGGGGGAAAAAAAATAGAACCTTCCCAAAAGAAGTGGCATCAGTGATGAAGTGGTTTTACAGGCATTAATTACGTAGAAATTAGTGGATTAGGGACAGTGGTTTGGGGCAGGAAGTCGATGAGATTGAGTGTGGCTTACCTCCCAGTTTCTGGCCCAATAGCAAACTGGGTAGATGGTGGTGTCCTCATTCCCTCAGATAGGGAAGACAGGAGAAGCAGGTTTGGGAGGAAGCATATGGTGAGTTCTGCTGAGGCGGGTAGGCTTTGACATGACTGTGGTCATCTACATTGAGATATTACATAAGCAATTGTACCAGCTGGTCAATTATTTTGGGAAGTGCCTTTTACTTGAACTTGGATTTAGACACAATTGTGTCAGGATGTCAGGATTAAAAAAAGATGTTGAAGACATTGTGACAAGTAGAAGGACTTGAAAATCTCATTTTTAAAAATTGAACAATGGGTGGGAGTTTTAATATGTATCCAAAAATATTTTAAGTGATAATAAAGAAAAACAAAGTAATTGTTGCACACAATAAAAAATAAAAAATAATATAAAATTATATAGAATCAAATGTCTCCCGCCACGCCAGGTTTCAGGTTTCTAGTCTGCCAGTTCCTCTTTCCAGAAATGCAGCCTAGTTTTCAGGTTTTAAAAAAAATTCTTCTAGTAATATTCTAAGCATGTGGATATATATATTAAATAAACATGATTCTATTTTTAAATGCAAAAGGAAGCCTGTCTGGGGTCCTTCCTTTTTTACACAATGTACTTTGGTGAGTGTCCCATATTATTGCATATATAGATACTATATTTTTAAAAGCCACTATGGCTATGGAGATACCAAAATTTATTTAAGGGTCTCCTATTGGTGGCTTTTATGAAATTTCCAGTCTTTAGATATCATAAGCAAAGAACTGTAATGATCATTTTTGCATAGAAATGGGATGTTAACTTGAAAAATATTGCTAAGATTTTAGGACTATTTCTGATACTAGAAAGAGCTAAAATTCCAGTTGGGAATATTTTCACAATTCTTGAGCTCCTCACCCACTTCCAGTTTACAAAGAAAAATAAAGGAAGAAAGAACACTGAGACGATTTGGAGAGAATGATTGGAGCGTTACACAAATTCTGAGGGTAGAGATGAGAGATGCTACTCTTTCACCTCCTGCCTGGGAGAAATGGCTTCATTGTGGTTCCTTGGAAAGCTTGGTGTATTTCTCTGTTCAAAAGCCAGAGCTAAGGGTGGCATAACTGACAGAAAAATTGGATATATTGCTCATTTTACAGGCAATGCAGCGACGAGCTTCTGAGCAACCCTCCCCTCTCTGCAAAGCACACACACATACACACACAGCCCATCAGCAATAAACATTAGTCAGGTCCAGAGAAGAGGAACAAAGTCAACTTGTAATCATACCAGGAGAGTAAAACTATTCTGTTTCATTTCTCCCCCTCCTTCCCTGTTCTCCAACCTTGGAGGCATCAGTAATAGCAGCGAGTAAGTTGTGTGATGGAGGAAGTGAGGTAGAGAGAGGATGTGCAATGCACCCCCTTCCCCAGAGGCTGTAGACCTGTAGGCCAAGGGGAAAGGTGTGTCAGTCATACACTGGGAGACTGATATGCTGAAGAAAATATTGAACAGGGAATTCTAATGCCTGAATCAAAACTGCATTTTGCAACTTTAAGTAAACACAGGGTTTTCTAAAATCTAAAAGTGACCAGAAGGTACGTGGGGCCAGTTGGGGGAAGTTTCATCATTGGTATTAGAAAAAACTTCCCCCAATGAATATATTTTTAAAGAAACAGTGGGGGACAAAAATAAAGCTGAATTCTGGCTCATCTCATAAATTGTGTTTTTCTAATGAGGTGGTTACATATCTTTGTCTTTACCCACATTTATGAGAAATGCTGATTCTTATAGTACAATATACTAACCTATGGAATTTCTGAGCAGAGTAGAACCAATTGACTTGTGATAGGAATAACCAAAATTAAAACAGTACTTTAGAGCTGTGCTGTCCAATACGGTAGCCACTGACCACAGGTAGCTTTAAAATGTTCATTATAAATCTGATCATGCCAGTCCCTTAAGGTGAACTCCTCCATCTCACCTTTGTTTTAGGTTAAAGTTCAAGTTCTTCAATATGTATTCTAAGGCCATCCATGACCAGGCCCCTGCCCTCTGCCGCACCCTGTCCTTTTGCCATGCTCTCAGTCCTTCTACTCTGCTCTCCATCATGCTGGGTGTCAGCTTTACTGAGCTACTTGCTGCCTCCTGAATGAGTCATGCTCACTCTTGTTTGCACACTGTTGTTTACCGCATTCCTTTTACCTGAAGCACTCTTCAACCTCTTCTCCTCCCTTCAAAGCTGGCATTTGAATCTAAATGACTCTATCTACAGGATACCATTTCATAAACACTAGATGATACCAAGGGTCAGATAGACTGAAGGGCCTCTCCTCGGGCCTCCTGCATTTCATTATCTGAGTTGTTTCTTTCTCTCTTCTCTTTTGTTTGAAAAAACCCACCATGTCATCCTTCTGGGTCTGATCACCAGTCATCAAGGTCTTCCTTATATTTGAGTCACCAATTCAGTTGCCACAGTGCCACTTCTTTCCCTTTAGATTTTTAAAAATACAGAAACATAACAATAGAAATCCATCCTACTAAATAATACCCAGTCACCTTGGAGGACTTTAAAAAAGGAAGCTGAATAATGCCTGAGTAGGTTTAATTTAACCCATTCTTGGATGCAGAGTGATATAAAAAATATTCAACAATAGGTATGGCATAGACACTGACCAATCAGAATGGATGTTGCCAGTATGTGTTACCTGGGTGGGCTGACTGAATATCCACCCCGCTTAGAACCTGGGATGGCACCCATGTTTCTAGGCCCGGGTGGTGACGGGTGTCTTAGAAGCCTAACTGTGCAGCAGTGGGAATACTTCTCCACCCTCAACCAAAAAGGAAACTATGTACTGATGCCTGAGTACACTTCTTCATCTCCCCTCTTATGTAACTGCATCACTAGATCTCTCATGTCTTGAGTTGATTTTAGCAGTTTCCTCAAGTTGAAATTCCTTGTGATTAACCTATGCACTCCTGCCTGTTGCAATTTGACCTCTTCCAGGACTCTTCATTATGCCCAGTAATTTGATTGGGAATATTGATACCAGAGGACACTTCTTTTTTCCTTGGATGTCATCATGTGTGTTATTCAAAGTTTATTATTATTTTAAAATATTGCTTAATAGCACTTGTTAATCGGGGAGACACTTTCATCTGTTTATCTGTAGCTGTCTGTTTCTTATAATCTTTTAAATTTGGTGTAGCCATTTGTTTTCCTTTGTTCTCTATCTTGCTAATGATTACAATATTTGGCTAACTAAATAGTGCTTTAAAACCATGTGCAAGGGCTTTTTTCTTTATGAAAGTATGTATAACTCATTTTTTATTGATTAGTTTTATAGAGTATTTATTTTATTTATTTTTTAATCAAAGAAGGTAGTTAGGATTGAAAGTGAATTCTGTAGTAGTACTTTTGAATGGCACTTTTTATACTCTTTGATTCACCTCTGTGAGTTCCTCTTCACTTCATGATGGTGCTTAATTCTCATGTTGACAAGTGCTCTGTTGTTGCTGTGGGCTTCTTATTTATCTTGAACAATTTTACTTAGCCCCTCATTCTAATCTTAATTTCAGAGCATGGCTTTGAAGTGATTGCTTCCTTATGATTATGTGGTGATCTCCCTGTGTTGCCTGGGGGTATGGGTGGAAGGGTGGTCCTGGAGCAAGGCAAGCCAAGTCTTCACTGGTATCTCCTGAGTTAAGCTACTATCTCCCCGCCACCCCATACCCCCAGATCTCTTCTCCCTGTAATCCCCCTTGTGCCTGAGGGAGTCTTTGGCTGAGATGGTATCTACTTTCTTGATGTGTCTGCCTCAAATCTTGTCAACTGTTTATCTGTGGACTACATCGCCATCTCAGTAGCTGAAGATTTCCCCTTCTACTACAGTTTCCTCACACGGGACTTGTATAAGCCACTTAATCTATGTCTCGGTTTCTTATCTGCAAATGGAGTGATTGACATTGGCTACTTCTCTCTTAAGACAGTCCTAAGAATTAATGAGCTGGCATTCAAAAGTACAAATGGCTAAAAGACTCACTATAAATTCAAAATTGCTGTTGTTAAAATTTACTCCCTTTTTGCTGCCAGCAAAATAATAACACTCACATAGAATCCAGTGTTTATAGAGGGCTTTGCATTTTTAAAAGTTTCATGAAGTTTGATATACATATTGTTTGACACACTTTTATAGATAAAGTATTTGCTAAACCTTGTCTTTGATTGTTTTGCCAATTTCAGATTAATTCTTTAAGATTGGTTTTTGCCTCTGATTTGAAGAATTTGTCTTATATCAGGGCTGCTTGAGGTATACAGGATTTGTTTTCTTGATTGAATTAGTTGGATAATATATATGTGCTTTGACTAATAAATTGGTATCCTACATCATGCATCATTAGAAAGAAACTGGAAATATTCAAGATGAGGGTGAGGTCTGAAGGAAGAACTCCAGAATGGAGGCTTGGACCAGCAACAGACTCCAGGAGCTTATCAAGACACAATTGACTAATCAAAGGATAGAGCCTGGACAAAATGTTTATTTGTCTGGGTAAACCTTAAATGTTTACTTTGGCTAATTGAACCCCTTTCATCTGCCCTCCTTCACTAGGAGACCAACATCCATTAAATGCTAGACCTTGGCAGTCCTGTTCTGTTAATTGTTTATATCCTCCACTAGCATGATGTTCTTGGATCTTCATCCCTCTATGATCTGCCATGCTTCCTTTGAATCTGATACCTAATTCTGGTTCAAGAAAACTAGTTTGATTAGTGGCTGTGAATGGGGATCAGCCATTGCTTTGATCAATATCTCTTTGACAATGTGTTGCTTCTCTTCTCACCAATCTCCTCCATACCCCACATGCCAGATACCCTCAGAGGCCTCCAGATGTATGTAGTCTTTTTGAGGTTTCCTGGTTAATATCCAAACTCTGACACCTTCCTGTTAATCCCGTTCCCACCTAAATGAGTCAATGTGCTAACTGGGAGGTAGTTTGTCCCAGGGACTTTGCTGTGTAAGGGTTTTACCACCGGAGGGTAGTATTGTCTTTTTATGATCCCTGAGATCATTTATGTTGAAATGGTCTTTATTAAAGAAATAATTCTATAAATGAAATAGCCAAGTAAGTGGTAGACAACATAAGCCCCTATTTCATAAGGAATACAAATTATACAAACAATAAATACAAACAATAAATGGCAAACTCTAGATTTCTCTTAAAAGCCATAATGTTAATAATAGTGATACAAATTTGAGAATTTTTTGTTCCTTCTGAAATTGACAGTGTAGCATCATGACTTTAAAAATTAAAGCTCAAATATGACTTCTCATATTTTCCATGATACAACCAAAGTTTGCCTGAAATTTTTGTACAATGTGAAAGTGCCTTAACCTTTTTTAGTTTCTCTCTGGAGATATTGCCAAGATAAGCCATTGATGCCAGGTTAATTCAGTGCCTGGGTTATTGATAGTGGGTTTGTAAGAACATGTGCAGGCTTTAATAAATGGATGACAGAAAGACAGAATTTGATGTGTATAATGTTTTAAAAAGTTGTCAGGTAATCATTTTTAAAATGTCCCAGAAATAAAAAACGTTGTCATTAAGATTTCACAAAGTCTTTATTTTGGTTAAGCTTATTTAATATACAAAAGCACAGGGCTCTGGAAGTGGGTGTGACTCAAGCGATTGAATTGGATACTATTACTAGCAGGGCTAGTCCTACCGCGGCTTCGCAGGCAGCGAATACTATTAGGATGAACATGTGGCACCTACCACATGTTCCCGTGCCTCCTAAACAAGACAGCAAGCTGATGCAATGGGCGGGCACAGCAAGCTGTCACAACAATATGACACAACAAGAGACACAAGAAGAAAAACATAATGAGAGACACAGCAAAGCAGGGAACAGAGGTAGCTTAAGCAATTAGGCACCTCCCTCCCACATAGGAGGTCCCAAGTTCAGTTCCCGGTGCCTCCTAAAGAAACAAGGAAGACGAACAGACACAGCAAGCGTAAACAATGAGGGAGGGCGGAGAAATAAATAAATAAATTAAATCTTAAAAAAAAAAAAAAAGCACAGGGCTACTTGATTCAGTACACAGGGGGTCAAGAAATTTAAATCCTTTAAGTTTGCAGAGGGAATAAGCAAGGGCCAGACCAGTTGGAAGCAAACCTGAAAAGAATAGAAGGCAGCTCTTCAGTAGACATAGGCCTGGGAGGAGGAAAAAGTAATGCTGGGCCTGAGAAAATAATGTTTGCTGCATTGATGAGTTTAAGAAAATCTTAGACCCTTTTTAATTTTTAACAAAAACTCACAATTGTTCAACCCTTTTCAAACACCATTTTTTCCCCCAAACCAATATTGGGATGCACACTTCTGTTATGACAAAGCTAAAGATTTGGAAATCAGGGAATTGGTGTTCTGTTGGTGATGTGGTCGCCAACCAGCTAAGTGCATTTAGATAGCTCACAACTTTTCTATGCCTCAGTTTCCATATTTATAAAAGAGGATGACTGAATTTGATTGGTGATATTCTAGTGTACACCATGCAAAAGTACGAATTCTGAAGAGTGACTCTAGAGCTGCCCATTGCAATGAAAGGGGGTGCTTAGCTCTTATCCCCCCTATCTTTCAGACAGAGGATCTTTGCCTTTTTGTCCCTGTTGTATTTCTTTAAGTTTTGGGCAATATTTCATTTGAAGAAATTGATTCTCCACACATGATAGAAATATCTTTGAAAATCATTCAAGTAAATTATTGTGAGGTCTCTCTACCTCTAAAGATATGTTTTTCTATGATAATTAATGATGCTATGGATTACATACAACAAACATAAACACACAAACATTGTTACATATTTATATACCAACTTTCCTCCAAACATCTTGAAGAACATCATAGTACAAAAAGTCAAAACCATATACAATAAAATTGAAAACCATTAACAATAACATAAGCAAAGTCCAATAGAAAAATGACAGTTTTGGAGGGGATGGGGGAGGAGTTATTTATATTCAACCAACCAACCAACCAACCAACGAAAATCCAAGGATATTGAGCATTACTTCAAAGTACGCAAATCCCAAACTAAACATCCTTAGTAGCCAAGGTAAATCCCTTGATTTACCCAAGGTAAAGCATGAAGGTAGACTAGGTTTTTAATAAGAGCAAACATGCTAGTTCATTAAGATTAGAAGGAAGAAACTTTTCCTATCCCTGAACTCTGAGAAAAATTTTCCATATGGGGTTAATATGAAGGAAACTGAATACCATAATGGGTAAGATCATTGATTAGTACCTTACAAAAGATATACAGAAATTCCATCTATGGCCACATCTCATCTTTACCATATATTAAAGCCAAGGAAATAGTGTTAAGCCATCATTCTGTAAAGGCAATTTTGTTAGGAGGCTGAGGAATATCCTTTACTTTTCAAGCTGCCTTTTAATTAGAATTTATGTAGGGTTAAAACTAGAATTATGTGGGTGTGAATAGTTAATATATCTCCTTTCAGTGTGGACATGGCTTTTCATGGAAACTCTATGGTGGGCAATTTAAAATTCACAACATAAGGAAATTTCTGAAAGATGGGCTTTCCTTAGTGCTTTGAAGACAGCAAAAAAGATGTTTCCTGTGATAATAAAGTGCCTGACATGTTCTTGCTTTAATGACTGCCTCCACTGTACCTT
Source organism: Cabassous unicinctus (assembly GCA_029593785.1). Classification (NCBI taxonomy): domain Eukaryota; kingdom Metazoa; phylum Chordata; class Mammalia; order Cingulata; family Chlamyphoridae; genus Cabassous; species Cabassous unicinctus. The sequence goes on along the minus strand of JAQZBX010006477.1, from coordinate 44,007 downwards.
CAGTCAGAGGGGCCTAGAGTTTGAGTTGACTTTCAGCCAAAACCTGAGTGAGCCAGGTGTGAACTTTTAAGAGTATGGTGAAAGGAGTGAGGCCTGCTTAAGTGAGGCTACCCACACCTCTGCAGTGGAGGCAGGTTAAAACGTCTTTTCTTGTGTTTTCTCTCTAAGAAAAAACCAAACAGGAAGAACACGGCAGGGGACCACCACCATTTCGTATTGTTTTCTACTTTGGAGGAAGAAAGAAAAACTGTGCCTTCTAACACCACTGAGTGATGTGTCAGAAGTTGATTCTCATTCATTTCTGTCATTTCCAATTTTATTTATTTCTCCCTTCTAGAATTTTACCATCTAAAATTCTATTTTATAATACTAAGAGGAAAAAAGAGAGAGAAAGAGAGAGCTACATAGAGCAGTATGGCTTCATAAGTCTTCTGCTTTTTAAATGGACCCCATTTCATCTGAGAAAAAGTCAGATAATGGTGGCACGAGATGGGATCTTGGTGATTAGAGTCATCGTGAAGAAACCCTCATATTACAGATGGAAATATGAAGGCTCTCAGCAAGCAAGGAGTCCCTGCAGGTCATATAACCAGCTGAGCATAAACCCAAAACAAGACTCCAGATCTTTTTATTTCTCTTCTGTCACATCATAGAATCCAAACAATTATTAAAATTGCTGATGTTTCTTTAAACATATCTTCTTCTTGAAGGTGTGTGTGTGTGTGCTTGTGCACACATGCTTTTGCACACACACACACCTATTTGTGTAAAAATACTAAGATAAGGGGATAGAGAAAGCTGTTGGCTCTTTGAGTTTTGGCTCCTGATGGGTTTACTTTGCCATTCTCACCAAGAGGTACAGTACAGAATAGAAAGATGCCAAACTTCCCAAAATGTTTGAATTTACCTTCCTGATGACAAGTTTATTTTTCCAGTTTATAGTTTGCAAAAAAGTGAGAAGTGGCCCTTCACAACCCAGCATGCTTTCCCTAAATGTAGGCATTTCAGTAATTCCCTTAGTTTAACTGCAGATTTTATAGGATGTCTCTAAGAAAACCTCAGAAGCTGGTTTCTGAGAGAGCTTATGTGACTTACCACTGACTGTAATGGGATGCAAATTAGATGAGGAATTAAATGAAAAAGAAAGGCAAACTTGCATCTCATGGCCATTACCTCAACTTAACTGTTTTCACTTCTCCAAATTTCCTTCCAGTTTTTATCTGTTATATATACATTTTGTACTTGTAATCATGGTTTGTATAAACTTTCCAGTTTAGCTTTTTTCACTTAAGATATATTATAAACAATTTCCATGTTGTTAGAGACTTTGTAATCATACCATAAATTGATAGCTTATAAATTAGCTATTCATCTTTTATAGAACATTTAGGTTGGTTTTAGTTTATTTTTCTACTATATGTAGTTCTCTGTTAAGTAGCTTTATAAACATAGCTGTTCCCCTTTCTTTGGAATTGTTTTCTTTTGGAAAATACAGATTACTGAGGAGGGCCCAAAGACTTTTATGATTATTAATGTGTCCCTCCAGGGACAGAGTCTAGTTTCTTGAGGCTTGAGTTTTATACCAGTTGGGGGACCTCTTTGAGACAAAAGAATGAAAAATTACAAATATTGATTGCTAGGGTCCCTCCTAGTGCCTCAAGATGTATAGTTTCACATTGTCAAAGATGTTCCCTCAAGGACTGTAATAATTTTCCATTTCATCCATAAGATATGAGAATGCCTTCATTCCTGAAGCTTTCGTGAGTACTTATTTTGTGATTTAATTATATTTAGCTAATTTATCTGGCATAACTTTGTTACATATAATATATAGTAGTTAATTTGCTTTTGTGTGCATTTCTTTATTAGAAAGAACATGTTCCATAATCTATTGTTACATTAAAAAAAATAAAAAACAGCGGCTCAAATCAACCATTTTATCATATAATTTGGTATCTGAGAGATTTAGGTAGGGCTTGGCTGGGTGATTCTTTGCTCATCATAGTGCAGACTATGGCTTTCAGCTTGCAGATGGTCTGGTCTGGAGGTTTCAACATGGTTTTACATTTATGTCTTGCACCCTACAGGGATGACTAGAAGGCGGGGCTCAGCTGGGACTGTAGACCAGAACTGTTGTATTTGATCTCAGGGCAGCTGGAGTTCTGACATAGCAGCAGTTTTCAAAGAAGGGGCAAGGCTTTTTTGATCTAGAACTGGAAATCCCAGAATGTCACTTCTGCATTCTATTAGTCATGCAAGTCTCTAAAGGCAGTTCAAGTTGAAGGGGAATCTCAATAGGAGGAGGATGAAGGAAGTAGAGACCAAATTTAGATTGCCACAGGCTAATAATTTTTCCTTTATTGTTTATTTTTGTGTACATTATCTGTTCAATATATAATATCATATATTGAAATTGAAAACTAACATGGTTTCATGACAGTGAGAAAAATAGATATCATTCTGTAACTTGCATAAAACTAGTAAATATACCTTTATTAAAGTAGAGAAAACAGAATTTCTTCAATAAGTGGCTTAAGGTCATAAGTTTATAGTTAGATATCAATTTATATATATTATATATATTATGTCCTTGTCTTTTATTTATATCATCTTGTTTACTTATCATTTTTTTCCTTTACTTAAGTTTAAAAGAAGGAGATATCAAATTCCCAACAGCAAATTTAGCTGTCATCATGTTAAATAAATACTAGAGAAAAACTGGTATAGAAGATAATAGATTCAACAGCCATTTGCCTGTCTGCTTTCAGTCTACATTTCTGCCCTTTTGTGCTCTTCCATGCATTGCAGGGTTCTGGTACTCCATAGATTACTTTTCCAAGTTTTTCTTGCTAGCAGGATTCCAGTTAGGTCCTGTCAATGGGAGGCCTGGCAAGAGACTGGAAAAGTAAGAAGGGAAAAAGTGACTCCTTTCCTATTTCAGGTTCAGGGCCTCCCTCCACAGCAGCATGTAGCTATGAACTCCAGCATCCTTGGCAGTTTCAGTACCCATAGCATGGAAACTCTTCCTTGGTTCCAGCACCAACACTTGGTGCCATTTTAGACATGCCCGCTCCTGTCAAGTGGCACCCCCTTGGCCATCCCAGCACCTGCAAAGCAGAGCTCCCTTGGTATTCCCATGACCTGCTGAGTTGTACCAGCTCCATAGGGCCCAACTGTTTCCATAATAATGTACAGCATACCCTAGCCTGCTGTCCCAGCCTGCGTGGTGCCGTGTACATACTTCCAGGACTGGTGTGGTAGCCCCTCCGTGGTGTTTTCCCAGAATCCCTTGAGGTACCCCACAAGTACATCAGCAAGCGGGCTCCTGGGTTCTACCACTTCCTCCTCTCTTTTGTTCCTCTGTCCCGGGGGCTAGTGGCCGCTTTCTGCATGTAGTAATATCTAGGTTAGTTCACATTCTGTGTTTTTTCTCTTTCAGCCTTCCAAACACTTTTGCAACTAGTCCACGCTGCTTGAAACCCTCCGTGTGGTTTCTATTTTCATTAAGGAGAACTAAGTGCTACAGTAGGTGCTACGCTACGATTACTTGTCTGCAGGTGTGGGTAAAATGTCCACTAAGGAAGAAATGGCTCAGCTTAGCAGAGCTGGTGGGAAGAAAGATGGTTCTTTATGAGGAAGCCATTCATGAAATAGTGTGCTTTGTTTTCTGTGTTTTTAGCATCATCCCCTAGTTTATAGGCTCTGTGTACATAGCACCAGTTGTGTTTTGCAGGGAAAGACTGTATTTTCACAAAACTGAAAGTAAACATTCCTGGAAATAATACTCATTTTTCTTGTCAGTTGTTAAATTGAATATTCTAACAGCAGAAGTCACAGGAATAGGCCCACAGCTCATGTGGTCGTTAACACTCCACAGGCAGGCTCTTAAAAAGAAGAGTGGGCTGTTGTCAGGAAAAGAATTTGTGATGAAAACCCATCCATTTTTCTTGGTTTGACAAAGCTAGCTATTAGATTTTGGCTTTGTTGCAATTTTGAAACCATGAGCTACTCCAGAATTTTCATGCTTTAGAATTATCCATGCAGCCTGTGGGAATGGAAAAAGGCACTGCCAATTCCTTTTTGAACAAAAGAATCAACAAAGAGGGTCTTTATTTGTTATGCCTTAGCTCTTATGTTCATTTGTCAGTTCTGAAAAATTCATATCATGGAAAAAATTTTATTTAATGCCTACATCCAATAACCATTTATTAGATGATTTGTAGCTATTAAATATTGTACAAATATAAAATAATTAAAATATTAGCATTGAAATGTTTTGAATAAAGAAAGCTAAGAGGAAAACTGTTCAAAATTAAACATTCATTTTGTCTTCATTGTAATTATCTGTGATAGTCAGCAGACAGAAATGAAGTGGTATATGTATATTTGAACAAGCATATAAAATGGTCCTGGTTTATTTTTTCCCACCTTATGCCTGGCGGCTGGAATGATCAGCTTCTTGTGTCAGATTTGGTAATTATCTTTCTATCTTTAGAATGCTACTTATTTATACTCATTCCATACCCAAAGACATCTCTCTTTTAATATTAAGTGCCTGTGGAATACAAAATACTGGCCGTGGTCTGGCTAAGAGTTTATGTATTGAAGTTGGCACCCCAGAACATCTGAGCTGATTTAGAATACTGTTTCATGCTATTGTCTGTCTTCATGAGCGTGGAGGACAAACGCTTGATAATCAAACTAGGTCAAGGATAGGCTATACAAATCTTCATAGAATGGGATCTAAGAACATAGCATTAGAAGAATACAGAAGTTTTCCAGCTCTCAAATGTTGAAATCTGAAGATAATTTAGGAGAGCCGAAGTATTTGTGATTGTCAAGTTTACTCATTTGCAATGAAACACTTTAATCCACTAATATAGTATTATTCAAACTGGAGTTAAAGAATGTAGTCTTGGGAGGCTACATATTTTCTATAAGTTTTTTAAGTTTTGATATTTTTTTCATGTAATGTATTCTGGATTATCCTTGCTGGTCATACTGTTACCCCAATTTGCCATATTTTTTTGACTATGTGCAGGTATTTATGATGGAGCGGAAACCAAGAAGTACCATTTCAGAGTGGAAAAATAAGACTAGGTCAGACAATGCAAGAATAATGCATTTGAGTCTTGTAAAGGCACTGTGGAGATTTTAATATAGGAATATGTGGGAAAATTGAGTCAATACATGGACTTGGTAAGTGCACTGAGTTCAAAGGAATCTGTGAGTTGTAGTCATGCCATATTCATATTCAAGCAGCAATTCCGTTTCAGCTAAGCAGCATCATCCATGACATTAAATTAATGTGGTTATTTTGAAAATTTATTAATTCATAGCTTTGATTTCTATTAATTAGTAATTTTGCTTTTATTTTCTATTGCAAAATGCCATAAGTGCATGCAATTTATAAGTATTTTACTGATCAAGTACATTAAAATCCTTTTTAAAATTTAAGACCAGAATGGAAGTCTGGAAGAATTATAATTACTTTTTTCCTTTGAAAAGAATCTATATATTATTCCAGGTACTGTACTATTAAATTGACTATTCCCTGCAGAATCTTGGAAACTCTATGGGATAAATTCATGTAAAGCATGCCAGAAAATATGCTAGAATGCTGCTTATTTGATGCACATGACTTTAGGCCTGTTAATCCAGCTCATTTCTTTCTCAATTTTCAGAAAATGAAATTCGGTCAACATTCACTCTACAATTATTTATTGAGTACCTGCTATGTGCCAAAAACTGTTCTAGGTTCTGGGGAATACAAGAGTGAGTAAAACAGACAAAGAAATAAATCTTCACCCTTATGGCGCTTGCAACATGGGGAGGGTAATAGAACATACCAAAATGAATTAGTTGGATATAAAGCATATTAGGTGTGGTAAATGATATGGAGAAAAATAAGGCAGTGAAGTACAACAAAGAGTGTGTATTGAGAGTTATTACTTTTCAAACAGGGAAGCCAAGGAAAGCCTCGTGAATGAGGTGACAGTTTAGTAGGTATCTGAAGCTGGCGAGGAAGTCAGCCATTTAGATACCTGGGGAAAGGGTTTGAAACAGAAAACAGCAATCCTAAAGGCTCTAAGCAGTAAGATGTCCAGTGTTCAAAGAATAGCAGGAAAGGCCAGTGTGGCTGGAGTGAGATGTGGGTGAGGTCAGAGAGGTGGTGGGGCTGTATGTTATAGCATGGGGCCAGACAGGGCACATGCTTTCTTGGGCTTTCATTTGGATCAGCCATTGGAGGATTTTGAACAGACGATGATACGATCTGTGTGATATGATCTGACTGTTTCAAGGAGGAGACAGTGATAAGTTGTATTGCATGATGTTTATAGATCAAGTAAGATGAGGAACTAGAATTTACCATTGAATTTGGCACTGGGGAAGGCAGAGAAGACTAGGGTTTTGGTGGAGGGACAGTGTGAAGAGCTCATTGGAGGGGGTTTGAGAGAGAGAGAGAGAGAGAGAGAGAGAGAGGAAGGGAAATATTTGGGGAAAACTAGCGAAGGCTTTTTGTTTTTTGTTTTTCTGTAAAAGGAGGGGAAAGAGCATGAAGTAGAAGCTGAAGGAGCAAGTAGGGTCTAGAAAGGTTTGTTGGACATTTTTTAAGATGTGAAAAATAGCATGTTTTTATGCTATGGGAAAGATTCAGTAGGGATGAATACACTTAGGATGCAGGGTTGACAGAGGCGAGTTTTTAGAGCTTTTTCTTGTGTAGGTGAGAAGGAATGGCATCAGCTGTACACATTGAGGGGTGCCGGACTGGCTGGCATTGCAGACAGTTCATCCACGGTAATGGGAAAGAAATGCACATGTGGAGTCCAAATACAAGTAATTCAAAGGATGTGATGTCAGGAAAATGTGGAAGTTTTTTCTGATAGCGTAATTCCCCCATCAATAAACTACCAAACAAGGTCATCAGCTAAAAATGAGAAGAGAGAAACGTTGGATTTGACAAGGATAGAAAGATGGAAAATATGTGTCTGGGGGAAGGGAGAGTGGATGTGGCAGGGAGATACAGTAAGATTGCCTGGAAGCATTAAGAGCCTCCCTGGAGGAAGTGATCCCAACTTTAAAACAAGTCTGGTCAGTAGGGTTGCGTGCTTTTCTTCAGCTACAAGCAGCTCTCGAGATTAAGATAAGTGTGTGGGAGTTACATTGCACCAAGGTTAAGGTTTTGCCAGCTAGTAGGAGAAACTGGTAAAGGGGGAATGCACGAAGGCAATTATAATGACTATCCTTGGACTTGAAGATGTGAAAAGAGAAAGAGAAGCCTTGGGGGCGGAGAGTGGCAGGCAAGGGACTGTGAAAAGTGGTAGGACTGATAGATTGCTGGTCCTGTAGGGTGAAAGGATTGTTGGAATCAAGGGAGTGCAATTAAATATTAATTCTTATTAGAGTTACTCTCAATTTTTAAATTCTCTTTGTGGTTTCCTCTTCATCCTGGTTTTCTTTAAATGTATCTTTTTAAAAACCTAGTTATAATTAAATCACTATTGTTCCTTCTAAGTAAAATAATAATTTTCATAATAAAATAAGTTATGCTCATCAAAATAGGAAAATAAAGAAAAGGAACAAAGAAAATCATTATCAAAAACCTTAAAAAATAAGCAATTGGGACTATTTTCAAATATATCATTCCCAGTCTTATTTCTTTTCATCGGTTTTCATGAAATATGATTGTAATCATTCTTTATTAATTTGTAGCTTTGTTTTCTATTAAATAGTAAATTTTAATAATTAGCAAACATGATTGCAATTGTTTTGTACCATGGCTTAAACTTTTTTCATCTTACCATAGTGTCATGAACATATTCTGTGCTATTACATACTCATAAAGATTATCTTTAGTGACTTCATAATATTCTAAAGAGGGATGTTTCATACTTTATTCAATCTTGTCTATATTATAGAATTGCATAGGTTTTTTAAGAATCCCTTTCTTTCAGATTTCTTAAGTATAATTCTTACATATTCATTCTTTCCTTTTCTTTTAAACAAAAGAATCCAAATTCCTAAAACATTTTCCTCAAACCATTCCTTTGTCATTTTTGTTTCCTTCATATGACTCTTTTTCATTTCCACTTTTAATAGTTCTTCAAGTGAATATAAGTATAATAGACTGAGCTTCCATTTTTGGAATGTTTCTGTTCATTTACTTTATTATTTTGCCCATCCTTTTCAATATGATGCTACTTTGTTTATGGTACTGCATCCTGAACACTGTCACAAATTCATAAAACCCTATTGTTTTGTTGATTTTGTTGATTAGTATAATAATTATCCTTAATTTTTAATTACTTAGTACAAGTTAGTAAGCGCTTTACATTTTGGGGCCAACTTTCATGTTGAATGTTTCCAGAATCCTCTGGAAGGTTTTTGGTTAGTGCTTCATCTTACACATATGGGAAAATGCAAAATAATCTGTTATTAATTCCATTTTAGCTTATAAGGATCAAAGATGCTTTTAGATTAAAAGGGGTTATGGAGAGGCAACGTGAGGAAGTAAAAGAAGGAAAATAAAAAACAACCAGAGCTATAAGGCAGGTAGGCTTTATTGAACTGGAATCCATTATGGATATAATGATAGCTCTGGTCACTCGGTGGAAGTTCCTGTAGTGATTTCCTCAGAAGTACTCAGTGCCTTCTACATTAGGGCCTCCAAAGACGTTTCCCACAGGTCTCTGGGTGTAGTTGTTGAAAGTGTGGACTCAGAAGTAAGAATCTTGGGGTTTGATTCCTGGCTCCTTTGCTTCCTAATGGTATGATTTTGGGTAAGTTACTTGATCTCTGTGTATTCCTGTTTCTTCCAACTGCAATATGGACATGACAAGAATGTAGTGAGAGTTAGAGGACTTAGAACAGTGCCTAGAAGAGAGTGTGCCTGGTCATTGTTAGCTATTATAAGTTCCTGTGGGTTGAAGTCAGTCTACATTAGACAATCTCCTACTTCTGCCAGATTTCTGTCATTCTCAGTTTCTATCTACCTCTCTATTGTCTTATTTGATTTTTTTCATTTAATTTTTTTCTTTATTTTTAAAGAAGCTTTAGATCACATAAATGTTACATTGAAAATATAGGGGATTCCCATATATCCCACCCCTTCCCTCTTCCACACCGTTTAAAAATTTTTATGGAAGTATATCATTCACATATGAACATACATAAGCAATAAGTGTATAGTAAAAGTTGTTAATTTACAAAACAAACATGTATAACATACAGAGTTCCCATATATCACCCCCACACACACTATCTTGCATTATTGTGTAACATTCGTTATAAATGATGAAAGAGCAATGTCAAAATATTACACTAACTATATTTCTTATTTTATTAACAATGATTTAAAAATATTAAAAGTATTTTCACTTTATTCTCTCTTCTTATCTTCTTCTCTTTGCAATAAACTTTTTTTTTCATTTCACTTCATAGTTTAAAATGTATTTAAAAGAATGTTTCTATTTCCTTCCAAAGATTTTTGTATCATCTCACTTTTATATTGGATATCCAACACAATTCTAAAAGCCTTCTTTATTTCTTGTCTCTTTTCCATAGTTGCATGTCATTTTTATTTGGTTTAGGTCTCTGGTTAAATTTAGTTGGAATGCTCATATTGGTGATTGTTTGAATGCCAGAAGAAATTTTTGGAAGAATAAATGTTTTAATATGGTCTTTTAAAAAGCTTACAATAGGGACACTGATAGAATTTATATTGTACCATTTCAGATCCCCTCTCATTTCCTTCTGTATATATATTTCTTATATATTCTTTGTGGTTACTATGGGGCTAAATCCTAAATTTATAACAATCATATTTTGATTTGATACCACCTTAACTTCAATAGTATACACATACACTTTTCCTCCATCCTCCCACCTCTTTGTTGTACTTGTTTCAAATTATATCTTTATACATTGCATGTCCAGAACCATAGATTTATCATGTTTTTGTGTATTTGCATTTTAGAACCTGTAAGAAGTAAAAAATAGAGTTACATACCACAAAACACAATGCAATGCAATAATATTGTATAATAGAATAATTACCATATGACTACCTTTACCAGAGCTCTTTCTTTATGCCACTTCAACCCACTGGCTAGTGTCCTTTACATTCAGTCTACAGAATTCCCTTTAGAAACTTGTAGGTAGGTCTAGTGATGATGAAATTTATCAGCTTTTGTTTACCTAGGAATGTCTTCATCTTTCCCCCATTTTTTAAATAAAGTCTTGCCAGAAAGAAAATTCTTATTTAGCAATTGTTTTCTTTCAGCATTTTAAATATTTCGTACCACTGCTTTCTTGCCTCTATGGTTTCTGAAGCAAAATTGGCACTTAATTTATTGGGATTCCCTTGTATATAATTTGTTGCTTTTCTCTTGCAGCTTTCAGAACTCTCTACTTATCCATGGAAATGGATAGTTTGATTACTATGTGTCTGGCCATGGTTCTTTTTGAGTTTATCCTATATGGGGTTACTTGGGCTTCTTGAATGTGCATGTTCATGTCTTGCTTTAAATATGGGATGGTTTCTGCCATTATTTCTTTGAATATTCCTTCTGCCCGTTTTTCTCTTTCTTCACCTTCTGGGACTCCATAATGCATGTATTAGTATGCTTGATGGTGTCCCACAGGTCTCTCAGGCTCTGTTCGCTTTTTCTCTTCTTTTTTCTTTCTGCTCTTTTAGCCAGAATCATTTCAGTTGTCTTGTGTTTGAGACCACTGAATCTTTCTTCTGACAGCTCCTTTCTGCTCTTGAAACCCTCCTTGGCCTTCTTCATTTCAGTTATCGTGGTCTTCAACTCCAGTAGTTCTGTTTGGTTCCTTTATAAATTTCTGTTCCTTTGTTGAATTTCTCATATTGTTCATTCATTGCTTTCCTCATATCATTTAGGTCTTTATGCATGTTTTCATTTATCTCCTTGAGGATTTTAAGGATCATTTTTTAAAAGTCTTTGTCTGGTATGTCCAAAGTCTGTTCCTTTTCATTGATGGTTCCAGATTTTTATCTTGTTCCTTTGGATGGCCCATCATTTCCTGTTACTTTATCTTATAATCTTTTGTTGCACACTGTATGTTTTAATATTTTAAAGTGTTTACTCTTGGATTTAGCCCCAGAGCTGTCTGCTCCTTAAGTTTGTATTCAGCTAATGTTATGACAGAGATTTCCCTGAATGCCAAGAGCTTTCAAAAACAAACAACCCAAAGCAAAAAGCACCTTTCACTGTCTTTACAAATTGGCTCTATTTTGGCTAGTGGTCTCCTTCAGAGCTTAGCCCTCCTATCAAGAAGATTAGCCCAAGGCCAGTGGAAAATTCAGGGTCCTCTCTGTCCTATCTGAGCCTACATGGAGTCTGCTTCTTGTCCTGGGCTTATATTTGCCTATGGCCTTAGGAATTCCTAGTTTACAGGAATTCATGTGTCCCTTCTACTCCATTTGAAATAGACTTTCACCCCTCTTGAGTGCTCAATTATATGACTTAATGCAGGTAATCCTTTGCCTCAGGACATTTTGACTTAATTACTTCTTTCACTTCTTTAGCTGTCTGCAAGCTGCTTCTCTGCTTGCAGATAAATTCTGGGAGGGTGAGCCTTAAGACAAGTTTCCTAATTCAGTCTTTGAGTTTTCTATCAGATAGGTTGGCACTGACATACAGGCATCCAAGTATGAACGTAGGAGCTACTTTGCTCTCTCTGGATCAGGGCTGGGATCCATTATGGGAGTGCAGGCTGGCTCCACACTGTGCTAGGGAGGGGTGAGAGAGATGCTAATAGGGCCACCCCAAGGTTTGCCTACCATCTTCCAAGCTACTTTTTATAGATCTGACACTTGCTTAGTTATTGAAACTAGGCTTTGCCAGTTTTTGCTAGTTGCTCAAAGATTCTATTGGGGGGTGGTACCATGGAACATCTTATGTCACCATCTTGGTCCACTGGAAGTTGTTCCATTGATGGAATTTAAAAGAACAATTTCTCTCTCATTTGTTCTTATAATAGCACATTGTAGGCCTCTGAGCAAATAGCCTAATATCCTAGTATTCAGATTCAGTTTTTCTAACCTCTTAGGGAAGGATGATGCTATGTATATTCCACAGTCTTACTGGAAAATTGAAAAGTAATGGTGTTTGGGCTACACTCAAGGTTATCCAGGAAAAGGACTCCCATTATTACTAACTGAATGGCCTTTTGCCTGGTGGATTTCTAAGTTCAAGTTGAGAATGTTCTGGTCTCTAAAGTTTGGTGTAGCAAATCTTAAATCACAATTTTATTATAAAATTGATTATAATGTACTTTCAAAAGACAAGAAAATAGAATATTAATTATTAATTTTGAAAGACATTTTCTTCAGTTTTCCTTTGAATAACCTTCCCTTGAACTGTTGTCTCTCATAAATAAAGACATTTTAAAAAAATGTCATTTATTTCCTTAGGGGAAAAATGATGTCATTTCTTTCAAACTGTTTTACCAAAATTCCTGGAAAACTACACTCCTTGTGGAGAGCAAAACCTTTCCTTTTTAAGAGTAGAGTGTTGTTTAACTGGTGAAATTATTTTACCATAAATCACAGACAAAGGGTTAACATCTCTTACATATAAGAAGCAGAATCATCTTTTTTTTCTCTCTACTCATCATTCCCATGAGCAGAGATACTCAAGAAAAGCATGAATTTAATTATATAGCTATAGATACAAAATGATTGGTAGACTGGGTAGGGAGCTTGTGGAAGTTCTTTTTCTGTTTGCTTGTAATGTATTTTTTCAGTGAAATAGGTAGCAAGGACTTTATCCAAGAGAAAGAAAGAAGGAATATTGCAACATGGAAATGAGATAAGATTTGAGAAAATATGTTTAAGACAGTGAGAGGATGAGTTATTTAGAGGGATGTAGAATTTGACACACATGTCTTTGGGCATAATGTTTGTGGTCATGTTTTTCTCCAGCCAGTTTTAGCAATAGGCAAAGAATTAGATGTGATCAAGGTTAAGGCTTTTTCAGATGAGTATGACAGAGCAAATATGGGCTTGGGAATTGAGGGCAAATGATTACAATGCTGGATCATAAAATCTAAACAGATAAGGAGGAAAATGATGACACGAAGGAATGGAGAATAGTTCCAAAGGATACAGTCAATGTATCAAAGGTCCCTGAATTGAATAATTGTTGGAATTGAGATTATTACAGAGGGAGAACTAGAAGATGAGGTTTGGATAATTTCTCCTCCAGCTGAATTTTAGAATCAGTTATATTCATTTTCTTTTGCCATGAACAAATTACCACAACTTTCATGGTTTAAAACAAAAACAGTTTACTAGTTCATAGTTCTGCCAGTCAGAAGTCTGGCACAATGTGTCTGGATTGTCTGTTCTTGGGAACACCAGGCTGAAATCAAGATGTCATCCAGCTGATTTCTTGTCTGAGGCTCTGGGGAGAAATCTGCTTCCAATCTCATCCTTGTTGATGGAATAATTTTCTTTCAGTTTTAGGACTGAAGTCCCTGTTTCCTTGCAGGCTATCAGCCACGTGCCACTCTCAGTTCCTAGAGGTCCCTATATTCCTTACTAGATGACCCCCTCAGTGTTGAAGCCAACAAAGGTGCATTGAATCCTTCTCATGCTTCCAATCTCTTCCTATTCTGTGACCAGTTGAAAAAAATGCGCTGCTTTTAAAGGGATCACCTGATTGATCAGGCCCACCCAAGATAACTTCCCTTTAGCTATATAATGTTACATAATCATAGGTGTGGTATCTTATTATATTAAAAGTTTTAACACACACCCAGAGAGAGGATTATATATAATTCAGGGAGTTTGGGGATCATCTTAGGAGTCTACCTAACATATAAGTCAAATTCAATTAAGCGTTTTCTGCTTACATTTAGTTTGAAAGTATCTACATCTTTCTCAAGTAAGAACATTTATATTTATCAGTTTAATTTGTTTTCATCTAAGATTGCACATTAGTTTTTATAGATATTGTATTTTATAGATATTGTTGGTATTGTTAATGACATTTTTTTTTCAATTTCATTACCTAGTTGATTTATCATTTTTCTTTATGTATTTATCTTTTATGTGACAATTCTCATTAGTTCTAATGGTCTATTTTTTTCATTAGTTCTAAAACTAGGTTGGTTATTCTCTTGCATTTATTAGGAGAAGCATCATATGATCTAGGAAAAAAATGTCCTTTTTCTTTGGAATTTTTAAATTTCTTTTTATTTCTTTTTCTTGTTTTTACATTTTATTTCTTTTTCTTGCTTTATTGCTTTGAGACAATCTCTGAGTACTGTATGGAAGAATAACAGTAGCATAGGGTCTCCTTTTATTGTGTCTTTTTAAATATGAATGTTTCTAATATTTTATCACTAATTATGGTATAGGAGGAAGATTTCTAGCAGTTACTCTTTATTAACTAAAAAGGTTTCATTTATTCTTAGTTTGCAGTCATATTTCTATTTAGATATGACAAGCAATTTTAGAAAGGAGTTTTCAGAATGCATTGAGATTATCATTTTTTCCCGGTTATTAAATTGATATAATGATTAGATTAACATATTATCTAATATTTGACCTTTCATTCTTCCTAAGAAGCCTAATTTAGTCAACATGTATTATTCATTTCATACATTTATGAATTTTTTGCTAATATTTTATGTATAATGTTATTATGGTTAAGTTCATGTATCAACTTGTCTAGGTTATAATGGCCAGTTCTTTGTCAAGTAATCACTGACCTGATGGTTATTGTCAAAGTATTTCATGGATTTAAATCATTAGTCAATTGATTGTATCTTAGGCTGATTACATCTACAGTCAATAAAGGAGATTGGCTTCAGCAATGAGAGAATTCTCAACCAATCAAGTGGAGGCCTTAAAGGGAGAACTGATGATTTCAGCAGTGAGAGAGAATTTCTTGCTTTACCTCAGCCAACGAGCTACATTGAACTGTCATTGGAGTTCCCAACTTGCAGCCTGCCCCATGGAATTTGCACTTGTCAATTCCTGTGGTTACCTAAGCTAATTCCTATAATAATTCCCTTAATATTTACATATATATGTATATCTATATCTATATCCTGTAAGTTCTGTTTCTCTGGAGAACCCTGACTAATACAGATTTATGATCTTATATTTATTTGTATATTATGACAATTATTTGTTGAATGTTGTCATTGTTCTTTCTATTAACATTATGCTTAAGAACTGTTCATTGTTCTTTATGATTTGGAATAATTATACTTTATGAGGTTTTATAACTAAAAGTTTTGGTAGAAACTAGTATAAAACTGGATTGGCCAGGAAGTTTTTTAGAGCTTATCTTTGACTACCATTTCTATTTCTTTTATGTTTACTTAAGTCCATTAAGAATTTTTTAAAAGTTATTTTATCAATGTTTATTGTATATATATATCTGTATTCTTAGAAAGAAAATATTTTGTAAACTAGGCTTGACTTTAAAGAAATATTTTTGGTTTTATTTTTAATGATTTCTTATTCTTCTTTGGAGCTGCAGTTATAATCTTTCTCCTTATTTTTTCTCATTTTGGTTTTAGACATGTTTTCTAAAGATTTATCTTTTATATATTTTTTGTAATGGATTGTACTTTGTAGGTATTTATCAACTCAGTTGCCTGATTTATATATTTTTATTTTGATATTTATCTGCTCTAATTTAAAAAATTCTTTCTATTTTCATTGCATTCATTTTGCTGTCTTTCTTTGAGGGAGTTTCTTTACCTGAAAGCTCAATTTTTAATTTTCAATATTCCTTTCTTCTCATAAAGCATATTTAACCATAAATTTTTGGAACATATTTTTCTGTCAACATCTAGACTGATAAAAAGTTTATATTATCTCCTGAAAAAAAAATATAGAATTGCTTCTTAATTTTAAAAAATTTAGCAGATTAGTCATCAAGTTGATCAAGTTCAGGCTTTGACACTCTCCTTTCTCCACTAAAAACACAAAGATGATAGATAACAAAATAGAAAAACAAATAAAATATCTCTGTACCCAAAAGAAAGGTTGACATTTCATGGGCCAGAATTTAAACAGAAGTACAAAGTGATGCGTTAGTTGAAATTACAGGTCTAATTTACTTTGTGTGTAGAAGCAAGTAAAGGCAATAGAATTTTGGCTATGGCAAGTTAATAGAATCTAAGATGCTCTTTGGGACAGAAGACCAAACTATATTCACTAATCAAAACTACTGGCTTATGAGAGTTACCTTTAACCTCAAACTCATGAGAGCAGTTTGAAAAGAAAAACGCATGCTAACTTCTACCGTATTAATAAGCAGCAGTCTAGGAAATTAAGAATATTGAGACATGGCCTCTAATTATACTTCTAATTAGGAACTGACTAACTTCTTACAGGCCCTTTAATAGACTTACAATATCCCTAATGTAAAAAACAATGTCATTTGGTGGCCTAGGAAGCCAAGCAGAGGCCATCAAAATCTCCTAGGCAGACAAGGATGGATACAGAATTGAAGAGAGAAAATAAACAAAATGTCTTCCAATAAACATGATCCCGGAAACCAGAGATCTAAAACATATGAATAAATGGAATGTTAAGGAAAACAGCTAACATAGCCATTAACATTAAAAGAAGTTAATCCAAATAAGTTAATTATATGATATACTCTGAAAAAGATGCTTTAAATATTACATGATGGAAAGTTTTTCTATAAAATAGCAAGGTATTAGGCAATAAAATAAATGGAAATTAAAGAAAGGACAAATGAATATGAAAAAGCACCAACAGGAAAATTTCAAATTAAAAATATATACTCATAGTAATGAAAAGGCTACTATGCAGATAAAGAAACATTCAACAAATTGGAAATTAGTATTGAATTCATTAAGAACACAGCTCACAAAGTGCAAAAGAGATAAAAATTGGTAAAAGAAAAACCAATGGTTGCAGAAGACAGAGGAAAAGTATCCAATATCATTTTATTGGAATTCCAGAAGAAAAACACGACGAGAATAGGACAGAGAAAATATTTGAGGTCATACTGTCTGAGTATATTCCATTACTGAAGATTGGTATGACTTCTCAGACTTACTGAGCAGTCTAAGTATCAAGCTGGATAAAAGAGGTAAATCTGCATATATACACACCACAGTAAAATAAAGAACACGAAGGATATTGAGAAATCCTTAAAAATTCCAAGGGAAGATGTAAGTTTATTTACGAAGGAACATTGATTAGACTTATGGAAGATGTCTTGTCAACGTTAATAGATGCCAAGAGATAATAAAAGAATATCTTCAAAATGTTGAAGTTGCTTAACTATAAACTCACTGAATTAAGAACAAAAGCATAGAACACAAGAACAATGGTGAACACAGAACTTTACAAAATATGGCCATAGTTTTGACTAATCATTGTTGGTTAAAAAATGTGTGTGTGTTAAATAAAACTAACATTCTGTGAGATTTGAGATGTGAGATTTTTTCAAAGAGTGAGAGTCTTTTCAAATGATAGAAATTGTTATGGTCATTTTTGGTTTGAGAGTAATATAGATATATTGAATAAATGTAGACATTCTTATGAATATTTATAACAAAGTAGGTAATATTTATAAATATAATAAATATAAATATAATATTTATAACAAAGTAGTGTTATATTTATAACAAAGCTGAGAACTTACAGCTTTTCAAAAAAAGAATAGAAATATTCAATATGCTTAGAATCCTGGGAAAAGGAACAAAATTTTAACAATCCACAGAAGGAGAAAAGAATATAAGCAAATAAGTATTAAAAAAATAAAAAAGATTAAATGATTGTAGAAGAATGGAACTCATCTATTTAAAGATAGAATTTATCAGTCAGTGTGACTTTTTAAAAAATCCGGCTTTTTTTTGGTTGCTTATGGTAACATATTTAATAACCAGCCAGAATTGTTGAAATAAGGAGAGGGAAAAAAGTTATGTCAAGTAAAATTGTATTTCTTTGTATTTAAGACACGATCCATTTAAAGACACACCATTATTTTATATAATACCAAGAAAGAAAAAACACAGCCATCATTCTGACATCAATTCCAAAAGCACCTAGATTTTTGAGATATTAAACTGTGAAGAAAATTGTAAAATTCAATAAAATTCATATATGGCAGTATTAATTGTAAAATTCATATTAAAAAGTATATATAGCAGTATTAATATCACAAAAAATTAAATTTAGAGCAAAATGAATTGTTAAGGATAAAGAGAGGCGCTAGAGAAGAAGAAGGAAAAATCCATTAAGAAAACACAACTTCCACATACTTATGCAAAGTGAATAGCAAAGCTCTGAAACACACAAAGCAAAAACTGACAGAATTACAAAAGAATCTGACAAATTCAAAATCATTTTGGAAATTTTATCACACCCCTAGAAAGTTGTACATCAAACAAGTATAAAATAATTCTAATTTGCAGTATACTTGAACAGCATAGTTCGACAGTACTACCCATGCATTTTGAAACTAAAAAAAATGCACCC
The DNA here is from genome assembly GCA_029593785.1 of Cabassous unicinctus. Classification (NCBI taxonomy): domain Eukaryota; kingdom Metazoa; phylum Chordata; class Mammalia; order Cingulata; family Chlamyphoridae; genus Cabassous; species Cabassous unicinctus. Next base: position 25,502 of record JAQZBX010006477.1, on the reverse strand, counting down.
TGCTCTGTTAATACATTTTAAAGAAAAAAATAACAGTGAATGTTATAAAATTTTGATAAAAATGTGTATGTGTTCATAATCATTTCATCTTGTATGTAATAATTATCTTTACAGTTTATAAACCACTATTATATATATTATCTTACTTGATTTCTATACCTGCCCTATGAGATATGGCTCAAGAGACAGAATCAAAGAGGTCAGTTATGGAAACTGATTCTAACACTAATCTTTTACTTTCAGTGTTGTCTTTCCCCTGTGGCTCACAAAGCAACAGTTTTTATCAGTGTTCTAGCTGAAGTTTTGTTTTATTGCAAACAGTTTTAAGAGACATGATTTACAGCTGTTCCAACTTCAGTGTCAGCTAACTTATTAGATTTTATCATTGGGGCCAAGAATCACATTAAAATACTACTTCTTTGTCCTAATAAAGGGTAAGAAAGATGAAAAATAAAATAAAGCATGCCTTCCAGATGAAAGACAGTGAAATAGTCTTATGGTAATAGGCTGGAATGTTATCTGAAATTTTTCTTGTGTGTTTACCATTGTCAAAGTTACTAAAAATCTAGTCTATGAATATTAATATACATATATAATTATGTATGTTGCAATATGCTAGATGTAGCTATATGAAAAAAATCTATTAGTTTCTTGAACCTAGGTTAGAATAATGTCTTTTATGTCATTTTAGTCCATCAATTTTCTTTGGAAATCTTTGTCTGCCATATTTTAAAGATTATCTATTAAAAAAGATATGTGAATATGTTTCAATGAAATTGTTTCTAAAGAGGTTTAAAAAAGGGTAGAAAGACCCAAATTTTATTAACTATATCTACATATTTAGTACATATTCACATAATTTATTTTATATTATCAGTAAGGACAGATTTTTTAATGGTATAATGGGTAAGTAATCTGGAAAATATTACTCCCAATCTTAAGTCATATAACAAAATAAATCCTCACTGGATTAAAGAGTTACATAAAAAGAAAAAATAAAGCCATAAAGAACTACAAGTTAATAAAGTGAATTTTTTTGATCTAAGGGAGGAGGAGGCCTTTCTGAACAAATGTTTAAAAAGAAGTCAAGTCAGAAAAGATTAATGGATTTGCCAATGTAACAAAATTAGACTATATGACATACAAATATCATAAATGAAGTAATAATAAGCAAGATAGTGGGAAAATCTGTATTTGTAAAATGTAATATATCACCAGGGGTTGATATATTTAGTATAAGAATTTTTCTCAAGTACATCAACTGAAAACTGGGCAAATGGCAGTAAAGGAAATAACAAAACAAGAAATTAAAAATAAGACATGTAGTTTTAAAAATTGTTCTTTATACACAATGTGAAAAGAATATTTAAAATGATTTGTTTCATTTTCATAGGTATGTGCACACTAAATTACTTTTACTCCATGCTTTACATTTCTGTTTTTTGGCAGTATTTTATGTGAATAGGGAAATGTCTATTCACATGAGATGATATACACAAAATGTCAAAAGTGTATTTTTGGGTGGTGATTTTATTTATTCTTATACTTTTAATAGGTTTCTTCAGGTTGTATATATTTGTAGACTCATGCACACACAGAAGGCATCATACCATATATAGAGGATTTTATATCTTGTATTTTCACTTACCATTATTGTACTACCAATAATTTCCCACATCATTATATGTTTTTATAATATTGATTTTATTGGCCCTATAACCATTCTGAAATTTCTTTCTCATACCTGAATTTAAGCAATAGTTTTATTGTATTTTAACCTCAAAGTTTTAAAACTATTTTCCTTACATTGCTTGCAACTGAAATATATTAAATCCTGCTAGGTGCTGACAGGGGAAATCTTCTCAACATGATTATTATGATGGGCTGCCATCTTGCTCTCTGGCAAGTTCTGCCTCGTTCCTTTTTCAATAAGTTTCGTATGTGGAATTCATTTAATTTTAATAATTCCACCGACATTTATTCAGCACTTATTCTAGGAGCTATGGCAGGTGCTGGAGTACAAAGATGATTCAGACAGTCCCTGCACTTCAGGAAGTTGCCCATTAATGTGGAATATTGTCTTGTCCTTCCATCCAGCTGACCATTCTCTGAAACCACACATCTGAGTGAATTTTTTTAAATCAGCATATCAGAATCTCTCTAGTCAAAGGCTGGTAGTTATCCATGGTATACACATACTCATGTAATGAAGCCACTCCTCAAAAGAAAGTGGCTTTCCTTTAACCCACTTTCAGAGCCAGTTTTCCTGTCACACCCAAGGCATTCATCTTAGTTTGCCCCTGTATGACTATTGGTTCAAATGATTTTTGACTCATTTTTAAAATAATTTAAATCCCCAAAGGATAACTATTTATTTTGAGGAAATTCATATGAATGTGTCACAGGTCCTAAAATAGTTTAATAGCAGGATAGTTGGAGAAAGTACATGTTATAGCTTGAATAGTATCTCCCAAAAAGACATGTTCAAGTCCTAACATCAGATCTTGTGAATGTGAACTTCTTTGTAAGTAGGATCTTTGAAGATATTATTAGTTAAAATGTGGCCAAGCTGGTTTAAGATGGGCCTTTTATTCAATATGACTTGTGTCCTTACGGGCAGAGGAAATTTGGACATAGTAAGAGAGACAGAAACAGATAGAGATGGCCATGTGGTGGAGGCCGAAATTGAGTTGTGCTGCCACAAGTCAAGGAACATCATGGATTGCTGACACCCACCAGAAGCCTGGGGAGGGGCATGGAATGGATTCTCCCCTTTAAGAGGAAGTGCGGCCGTGCTAACACCTTAATTTTGGACTTTAAGCCTCCAGAACCAAAAGACAATAACTCTGTTAAGCCACCTGGTGTGTGGTATTTTGTTACAGCAGCCATGACAAACTAAGACAGTGTACTGCCTTTCAGAGACTACTGGATAGTTGGGATAAGATGAAATATGGCTAAACCAAGGGTTCATTAATCATCAGTGAGGTGTTTATTATCACCACAGTTTGAAGTAGATAATGATAGGCAAACACACATTTTTATGACTAGTTGGGCTCAGACCCTATCCCCATTGTACTTCCATAGTGAGCTAGAAAATGCCATCTGAGTGCAAGAAGACTATTCTTGTCTAGGCTACAAGCAGAGCCATGGCTTACTCTAAAAGCAGGCTTTTATGTTAACCCAATATCCAGGAGTGTGTCCATCTAGATTTTAAAATTCTAAGAAAAAGACATCAACTCCAACAAAACATATTGTGGAGAGTAGTACAGAACTGGTCTTAGCTATGATCCCTAGGCTATACCCAGAAGGGCAATGCCACCCACAGGAAGCAGAGAGTCCCGAGTTTTTCCTTTATCACACTGAAATTCCATCTCCAGCTCAATGTCCCAAACAGATCTTTTTCCTAATGGAAAGGTGCCTGGCAGGGTGGGGCATTTTGAACTGCCATTTATTTTATTATACATGGTAATATGTTTGTCTAAAGCAAAACAAAAATAGTCTGACCCCTTTGTAATCATGGCTTGGTGGTTCTCAGACATTGTGCATCAGAATCACCTGGGGAGCTTTCTGTAAAATTAGCAATGCCTGGCCTCTACGCCAGCCTCTCGGGATGGATTCTGGCATCTGTATTTTTTTTTAATAACAATCTCAAGCTGATTCTGGTGCAGAGACAAAGCTGAGTACCGCCATTTTATGTTAACCTGTTATAACTGTCCAGGAGTGGGAATAGGATGATGCTTAGGAACGGCAGTCCAGGAAGGCCCTGACCTGGCACCAGGTGGTGCTGTGGGCACAACTCTGAGCCTCCTTCCTGTTTTCCCAGCTGAGCAGGAGGAACCCACAGCTCCCCAGAACAGGGGAGGATCTCAGGAGCGGGAAACACTACCCCAGACCTGCTTTGCATGAAGAGGAATGGAGAGGAAAGGAGAAGATGCATTTCTTTTGGGAGAGGGCCATGTTCAGTTTGGGCTGCCAAGTGTGGGATTCAATTTTTGATGATGCTATTTTGAAATAGACAACGATGGGCAATTCTGTTCATTCTCTTCTGGATGGATCCCTTTGTACTTAATATGCTGTTTATATTAGAGTGTAACACATGAAAAGAGCATATCAAAACATAATTTAAACATCAAAATTAAAATCATTCTTGTACAACTCGGTAATATCCTTTTTTTCCCACATGATACTTTAAAATATATTTTTAATTTGTAATAGATAGAAGGAATTTATGTTTACTATTTCACATTCTCCATGAGGGTCTAGGTACTTAGACCCTAATTTGTGCTTGTGGTTAAAGTGACAACCACCCTGGTTGGCCCGAGGCTGAGAGGATGCCCCAGACACAAAACTTTTGATTTTAAAATGAGACAGTCCAGGGCAAATGTAGATAGATGGTTGGTAACGTGTATGTCCACGTGCGCACCTGTGTTTTCCTGGTATTACTGCCTTTAAGTAGGTCTTAACGCCTGTTATTATTCAGTATAAAATTTTTCTTCCTTTGGTAAGCGATATGGATTTTACTGAAGACCGTGTGAGAGAATTAGAGGGCTTTTTAGGCTTCAATCACCTGTTGTCCCAAGCCCAAGCCTCTTGATCAGCTCTTTTCTTTTTTAAACAATTTATTGAAGTATATCATTCATACATAAACTATAAGTGTTCAGTAAACATTGTGAACTTACAAAACAAACATGCATAAAATCATACAGGGCTCCCACATATCACCCTCCCCCTAGCTTCTTTTCTTGCATAAGGTAATTGTGGCTTCTCTTAGATTCTTTCTTCAGACACGTACATTCCCATCTATATTTGATACTATCTTTAAATAATGAAAGAATTGTCTCTTAGAAGAAAAAGATTTTCCAGATTCCAGTACTCCAATGTCTTAGACGGTAGTAGAGTCTAACGAATAGCAAAAAAAATTGGTTCAGATAAATGATATATATATATATTTCTGAATATATGTACAAACACATGTAGACAGTATTTTTCAAGTTAGTGCTTTTGAAAAATTGTTCATAATTGACACAAAATTTTCTGTTTACAAAAATGACAAATAAAAAGTTATGATCCCCTATACTTTAAAAATATGATGTGATGAAATGCTGAGAATTTAAGGGAAATTCCTGCTTCAAGAATTGTTTGATGTGTCAAAACTAGTCTTCCTTTCTTTTAACTTATCGGTCTACAAAATTTCATCCGCGTGCTCCTTCTCATGTCAAATATTAGTGCAAGAATACCAGGCATTCATTTAACAGTGACTGAATATTCATATTAATTCAGTCAAGTGAGTCTATTTGTCAGATGATATATAAATGATTCATACCCGTGTTCAAAGTTCAAACCAAAGAAGACTTGGTTATAGGTGCAATGTTCATTGGAGGTTATTTTTCTCTTGCCAGAGAATATTGGGAATCTTATAATTCGTTACATCCAGTAACAGCAGGGCAAGTGCAAGTTAAAAATGTTAGACTTTGTTAATTTTGTTGCAAAAGGACTAATAAAATCTAATTAGAAATATAATGCAATTATAAAGGAGCTTTATCAGGTTGAATAATCACTTCAGCTAAAATGGCAGTTAAACTTCCACAGTATTTTTTCAACTTCCCCTTTTCCAATATTAAGTATCTTTGCTAGTAGTCACTTATTACTCTTGCTAAACCCAACAGAATAGGCATAGATATGAAAGAAATAAAAGAAAACAGGCAAGAACTGTCATTTTTAGCATGTATTAATATTCGTTGGGGATTTATTGTATTTAATTTAATCTTGAGAACTCTTTTAGACAGCTTTATTGAGATACAATTCAAATATCTACTTTGAAGTAGATATTTTTATCCTCCTTTTACAGATGAGGACAATGATGCCCAGACCAGTGAATTCACTTCTGAGCCTTGGTTTCAACCCATATCTGTCCAGTTTCAGAGCCTACATTCTTTCTACTTCACCCCAATGCCTCAGTTGTCATGAGCCCAGGCACTCTTTTTGCCAGGAGAAATGGCCACAGGTGGTAAAACTTTCTAAGAGTGAAGTATAAGACGTAGGGTCCCAGGGCACATCTGGTAGACAGTGATTTTTTTTTTTTCCTCCATAGGGAGTGGGGTCAGAGTCTAAGGCAGCTGAGTGAGAGAAGCTTCTGGAGTGGGCCCAGTTGAAATTATTTCTGTATGCACAGGAACAACAAAAGGACCAGAGAAAGACAAAGGGAATCACTTTTCTTTGCTACTTTATAGACAGTATTTCATTTGATCCTTATGGCAACACTATGAAGAATGTGGTCTTTTTTTATAACTATGAAAGTACTTGTTATTGTTATTGTTAATATAGATGAGATATAGAGTCCCAGAAAAGTTTGCTAACTTTTCCCAAGTTTCTACTCAGGGGTCTGGAATAAGAGAATTCTAACCTCAAAGCCTGTATTTATTTTGCCAAAATACGTTTACATATAAGAGATAAAAAACCACTGCTAATACAGGACAACCAGTGAGAGCTCATGATTTACTGTCAAATATTTTGCAAGGTGGTAGAGTTTTGCAAGGTATGAAGTTTATAAGTAAACAAATACAAAATTAGGCTCATGGCCTTGCAAAAGACTGTGCCAGTGAGGGTCCCCCAGGTTCAGTTTCACTAGCCACACTGTAAATCTGCTTCTGGATTCACCCCTTCTGAATCTTTTGAAAAATAGAACTGGAAAAATTTATCTTGCATTGAAGGGTCCAGAAAAATTGCTTAAAGTCAACTCTTACATAAAGTCTTTTCCAGCAACTCATGTAACAATTAAACTTCCTTTGGTTACCAGGGACAGGTTTTGCAGCACGTTTATCTTCAATGGTTTCCTAGGAACATATATCGCTTAAAGTTAAACTTGAGGGACACATCACTGAGCATTTGATAACACATTTATTAAATACTTTCCACATGAAAGTATTAAAGCCTTGCTCTATGACCTAGAAAGATAGCACCCATTTATTTCTGTGTAGGAGCGATCACAAAATTGTGTTCTGAAGTAAATTGCAGCCTATATCACAATCAAAATACACAGAGGCAAAATGATTGTCTGTTGACGCCTACAATTTATTAACTTTTAGCAAGTTTCATTAGAGAACGTTACTTCCATCCTCAGCTTTGCTGATTGTAAGAGTTTGAGTTTTCAAGAGAAAGAGCTACAGAAATCACATGCCATCATTTCCACTTTATTCCAGGCATTAGAAGTGAGTCACTAAGTCCAGCTTACACTCAAAGGGAGTGGAATTAGGCAAATCTCTTGAAGGGTGGAATAGCATAGAATTTGTTCATATTTTTAAATCACTGAAGATTGGGTGGGGTTTCAGGCAGAGAATTTTGTTCTGTGCATTTCTTGGCAATAAAAACACTATTTTTACATTTTAAAAGGGGGCGGGGAGAGAGCAAGCAAGCTGTACTCTGAGTCCTTGCCAAGGGCTAGAACAGCAAAGAGAGTGGAGTTTGAAAGTGGCAGTAACTCACTTGAGAAACTAAGTATGGTGGGCTCTCTGCCAGATGGTAAAATCCCACCCTCTTGGGAGTGTAACCTGAAATATATTCTTTTTATTTATTATTTTTTATTAGAGAAGTTGGGGGTTTACAGGACCATCATGCACATGAAATATATTCTTGTACCAGTTCAGGCCAGCAGAGAGATGCTTCCCCTGACCCACTGCTCTTAATCTGGTTGGATGGGATGCTCTTGGGTGAGATGCCTTCCATATACATTAAGAAAGAGTTCCACAAAAGAGGCTCACGGAGAACATACTGTAAAGGGCAGGGCTGATGTTCTTCTTTATTCTTGGTAGTGCTGGTGCATGTATTAAGTGGTTTATTTGGATCATACGGACATTGTGAAGCTTGTAACTAGTAATATTTTCCTTATTGTGGTCACTTTTAGAAAGTGAATGAGCCAAATTTGTGGTTCATTGCTTATACGTGGCTCATGCTAGAACTCACAGCATTATGTTTGTGAAATTACTTTTATTTTGATATTTCTTAATAACTCCCTGAAAATGTCAACCTAATTTATTCAGTTACTTGCTTTGTTTTTGAATGTTTTTCACTGAAGAATATTATACACTTAATTGTTGTTTAAACTCTTGTTGCTTAAGTATTTTGTAAGCATTCTCAAATTCTTTTTACACCAAGGAAGAGTGTGTGGGTGAGGGTGTGTATCCATAAAGACATCATCTTTAAAAGGAATGTACTGAAGGGAATTCAAGGCACCAACTCAGTAGTCTCAATAGTCATAAGTAGAGGTACTAGAGTAATTTTAAAATAAACATAAATATTGATCACCAATTGCATGCTAAGTTCAATATTAAAATAATGGTAATTTGCAATGGATGTTTATCAGAAGTCTCTAACACTGTCTTTAACACTTCTATCTCCAAGGGATATCCCTTAACTCTTAAAAGATCCCTTTGCTCATTTTGAACGTTAAAGATACAGTTCTGCTCTGTGAGTTGGAAGGCAATATGCTATTATGAGGTTAAGTCAGAACAAGCAGGACAGAACTTACCGATGGACTTGATTCTGTCTTGCCATAGCCAAATGTTATATCCAAAGAATCCTTGTGTGATAAATGTATTGATAGGGAAAGGTACAGCTGGAGATGACTTTATTTCACTCTTATCGAATGCTGGAGTTAAACTATTATCATGTATGTTTTGGGACCTTAAAATCAGAGCTTTTATTACTTTTGACATCATATAGCATTGGAGTTTTAAAAGATCTCATTTTATAACTCATTTAGTTGCATGGAAATAGGTGGAACTTTTCTCACAACTTCTTTCTTTCTTGTGGTGTTTAGAATCAGGAGATGACAATTAGACTCCTGGCCCAGTTGGTGATTAATGTGAGACCTTGGGCAACTCATTCAACCTTACCTGTAAAATGAGTGTTCTTCATGTAAAATAAGGGTTTTCTCCTTTATTCATGGTCGCTTGTAATTTGAGTCATTTGCCAGGGTTAGAAGGCTAAGGGTTGCCAACTCTGTGAACCAGGACCAGCTACATAGTTTGCTGTGTGTAGAGCAAAAAGAAAATGTGGAGCCCCTTGTTCAAAACTTAAGTATTTTAAGTATTTCAAGATGGTGGCAGCATAGCATTAAACTAAGCATGGTGCCCTCTTGAGAGTGGGGCCTGTGAGGCTGCACAGGTCACACAGCTATGTTGCAGGGTTGGCTGTGAACTTGGCAAAGATCTCCAGGAATCCCGACTTTCCTCGGCTTGAGGCTTGGTGCTACTCTCCAGCAGCAAGCCCAGAACATACCCTTAAATCTCACCTCCTAGAAAGGGAATTCTGATCCATGGATAAGAAGCACTGTATAGTGCAGAGTTTAAAAACTTCTCTAGGGTCTCATCCCTAGGCTCAAACACTGGTTCTACTACTTAGTAGCCTATAATCTTGGACAAATAAACCCCCAAAGCTTCTATTTCATTATTTTCCTCTTAAAATAGAAATAATGATAGAACCAACTTTATAGAAGTCTTGCCAGTTGTAAATGAGAAAGTCATGGTACCTGGAATGCAGCAAGTTCCCAATAAAGTGTAGCTTTTATTATTATTATTATTAATCATTATATTGCAGCCTGTGATTGTTCTTCAATGTATCTATTCAAAATCCTTTACACTTTCCTTTTTAGACTGGGGCTTTTGGGAAACAATGAGCCTTCAGCTACATCACTAAATAGGACATAGAACAGTTTTCAATCTACTGTTTTCTCTGCTCCGGATTTGCACAGTAATATGATATTATCCTTCACAATTACTATAATTTCCTGGACTTCAGTTCTGTCAGTGATAGAAGGGTAATAAGATATAATAGAACTGATGAAGATCTTGACATGGTCATATTAGCAAGATAATGTTTTGAGTTGCCAGGATTGGAGGCATCATAGAATTTATTATACACTATTAACACTGCTTAATGCACCAGAGTCCTTACTGCCCTCTCTGGAGAAGCTCGTAAAGCCATTTGCCTCTAGGAAGAGTGACTGCTGGCATATTTCCCTACCGGTTCTCTTAAAAGTTGGTCATAATGATTAGGGGTAAGACTAACTATCTAACAACTGGTAGTAGGGCATATATATTACCAATCAGAAAGTGCCATGGACCATCAGAAAAGGTCCTGAGAGTGACATCCAGTCAGGCTACACCATCAGCATCCTCAGCTGATTACAGTTCCTTCATGAGCCACTAAGGGCTTTGGTGCCAGTTGCATTTACAATATAATGCAGTGATATTTGGGTAGCTTTGGCCTTTGGTGGAGAAAGCCTGCCATTCTAACCATTGCTGTCCAGAAATTTTAGCATTTGCTATCACCTATAAGACTTATGGCATACATGGAAGTATTTTTCAATATTAGCTCATAAGTTAATGGTAACTTGTAAAGTTCTGTGGTGTTCCAGGACAAATTGGAAAAAAAACAACAACTTTGAATTGCTGGGTTTTACTTTATAGTGTCTACCATAAACACTTGAAAGAAGCCCATTTTAAAGGAATAATTCTTTTGAATGGTATTGTTTCCCTGGTTAATTTTCCAACACCACACCCCCATAAAATCTTATGGGATCTAAGCTGCCCGGTTGGTAACTACTCCCAGTTGCTTAGGACCTAGTTTAAATAGTAAGATAAATGAAGAGAAAATCTTTGTTCATCAGTTCTTTGAGGAACAAACAATAGATCACACAGACTCTAAGCATTTTGTGAAAAGCATATTGAGAAGGCCAAGTCCCAAGTTTAGTGGGTTGTAGACTACTCTTTTCCCATGTATTCATTGCAATAAACACCAACTCGTGTTTCTTCTCTGAACAAAGATTTTAAAATTCCAGTTCTTGGGCAGCGATTGCCAGGGACTATGGAGTTTACCTTCAAGAAAACACAGGGAAATGATAAACGTGGCCAGTGCTATTTGCACCTGTGTAAACAAGCGCTGCCCTCCGCAGGTCGGCACTCTTGTGCTCCCAGTAAAAGTTTCTTCCCCTATAATGTTCACAGGGAAACATTCTGATTTATAAAACAAGTTCGTGAGATACTCATGTGTGCGTGTGTGTGGAGAAAGATTGGGAGTAGGGGGATTTGATGGGGGATAAGGGGAATGAGAGAAGAGGGAGAAAACTACTTGTCTAGGAAAAGAGACTTTAATGCTCTGTGTTTCGGAATATGGTTCTCAGGATGTGCCCCCAGGACCTCACATCAGCATCACCTGTAACCTTGGTTAAAATGCAGATTTTCAGGCCCAACCCCAGACTTTCTGGATGAGAAGCTCTGGGGGTGGATCCAACAACTGCTTTCTCAAGTCTTCTGGGTGATTCACATTCCGCTAACATTTAGAATCACTGTCTTAAGGGACAGTGAAGATCTGCTTGGGTTCCTGGAATAAAGGGCTAATACACAGCGTGTTCCAGCTAACCAACAAACATGCGCCTCTATTTCTGAGACATTAAGATTTTTCAGGATCATAGCTTCATAAAGTGCCTTGTTTTGAGTTTCCTGCTTCCTGGTTTTTATGTGGATGAGGACTTCTAACTGTATTTCACTTGGTTATTACTATTTTTTACATCAAAAGTTATTTCCCTGGAAGGAAGGATTAAAAGCTGTTCCTTTCTGCTCTTTTCCCCACAAGAAATTAAAGAGTTTAGGTAGGGCGGATGCTTGCTAATTTGGCATTTAAAATATACTTTATCTTTCTGAAAAATATTTTCCATTTAGAACTTTTTTCTATGTTAATTTAATTTGCTTAATTTTGCTGAAGGACTTGAGCTCAGTTTTCCTACTTCAGAATTTTGGCTACCTATATACCATGCATGGTAAGAACTTTTAATATTGGACACTATATTTAGTAAATCAACCACAGAATTTTGAAAATTTGCCAGGAAACTTGAGATCAGTTCAATTTGCATATTGCATAATTCAGGTTTTCACTCAGTCCTTCCATTTACTTTCACCTGCCAGTGGAAAAAAATGTTCTTGCAGCTTTTGATTTTTAAGTATGCTTTTATCCCAATCTACCTTATAGGATAATTTTGCATTTGTTTATCATGTTTGGAAAACATGCTTTTTTACCTCTTCTTTTGTGCTGTGTTCTTTTCAGTCCTCTTCTTTCTTTTTCTGTTTTGTACCAAAAAAGACTTTTAATTTCTTTAGAAAATAAAATGAACTTTGAAAAAAATGTTAAGAACTTGAAAGAAGAGTATGACAAAAAGAAGAGTCAAAGGTGAAGGGGGTGTGGTTAACTCTCTGAGGAAAGCAAAGAGTTAAGTTTGGCATAACTGAATTGTGAACTGGAAGGTGGGACATTCTAAGAATGTACCATTGGGAACTTCGAGTCTGAGGAGGCATGTAAAGTGTTATGAGTTAAGGACTGTATAGAGCAGCTGGCACATGCGTGAATAATTTCTTCTAGGCCAGCCACTCATCAGCCATTTGACCTGGTTAGGTAAGTTCTGTCCTGTTACTGAGACTTAGTTTTGTACTCTGAAAAATCTGATATAAAATGCCTACTTTTCAGTGTTGTCATGGGACTAAGAGAAATCATGTATGAAAAGAAGACTGAATCTCTGCAATGGAACACCTACAGCAATCATATTTAATTTGCTTTAGTTGTGATTCATTTGTTTTCATATTTATATAGTGCTCTATTGTATGCAAATAGCACAATTTATTTACCCATTCATCTGGCAAAGGATATTTTGGTTGATTCCAGTTTTTTGATAATGTAATGAACATTCATGTATGATGCACACATGAAAGGTTTTACAGAGCATGTAACTGGGATTGGATCTCGTGTGTAATAACCATTTTTCCTAGATAATGGCAAATTGATTTCCAAGTAGCTATACCAATTGACACTTACACTAGCAGTATATAGGATTTCTCTTTGCTCTTTGCCAACAGATGATATTGCCACACTTTAAATTTTTTGCAAATTTGGTAGGTAGCAATTGTGCCTCATGTGGTTTCATTTTGCATTTCCCTAATTACCAACGAAATCGAGTATATTTCTGTATATTTAGGGGTTATTTGTGTTCCCTTTTCTGAGAAATCCTTGCTTAGATCTTTTTGAAAAAAATTCTATGGAGTTGTTTGTATTTTGCTCACTGATTTTTAGGAGTTTTTGAGATGTTTTGGAATGTAAATTTTTTTTTCCAGTAATATGTCATACAAATATCTCCTCCTAATTTTTGACTTGTGTTTTTATACTTTGTAAAGGATGTGTTTTAAGGAACAGGATTTCTCAATTTAATTTTTTTATGGTTTGAATTTTTAATGTTTGTCTTGCTTAGGAAATATTTCACTTTCAGAATGCATAAAGATAATCTCTTAGACTCTGTTTTCAAGTTTTGCTTTTAGCCTTAAGTCTTAAAATTTATTGGAATTGATTTTTGCGTATGGTAGTAAGTAGTGATCAATGTAACTTTTTTCAGGATGGACAAACAGTTGTAACATCAGCATTTATTGAATAGTCCATCCTTCTACACTCTTCTGCTTAGCCACCTCTGTCACAGATCAAGTATCCATATAAGGGCAGGTCTGTTTCTGGAGTCTCTGTCCTGCTCCCTTGGACTATTTCTGTTCCAACTCCACATTGTCTTAGTACATATTTATAATAATGTTGATGTTTGGTAGCACATGTCAATTCTATCATGTTCTTCTTCTTCTGGATTGTCTTGAAAATTGGCTTTTTGCTACTTCACTGCATGCATGGAAGGATTTGGGGAAGAATTTCCAGTTTTGTGATAGTGTGTCTGCCAAACACCAAATGTGGAATGTCTCTTTATTGAGGTGTTGAGGGTTCAGGTATTGAGATTTCGACTTACCCTTTATTTTTGTACTTGGAATTTTCATGAATTTTTTATGGGCTCAGCAAAGCATTTAAAAGTTTGTTTGTTGATATTAATCCAGGATCTGAATGTTTTTCAGTGGAGCGCTAATATGTTTTTCAGGATATCTAGTCCAGCATCCCACCAGAAGTAAAAGATTAGGTATAATATTTTCACATGCAGTTTTCTATTTAAATGTGTATGGGCACTCTGAATTTGTTTTTTCTGCTAAATTGTATAAATATGTTAAATATATATACTTTGTAGGTGGAAAAATGTTAACCAGTGAAAGAGGTCGTTTTCTATCAGGAGGAATTTCGCAGAGTAAGTCTGAAGGAAATTTGGTTGACATGGAAGTGCAAAAGCCCTCAAAAAATTACAACATTGCAGGTATAGGGATTAATGACTTTTGTAATTTTCTTCATGTAAGATAATCAAATCCATCAACAGAAACTATTGAAGATCTACTTCTGAAAAGTGCTACAAAAGGCCAAGAGAATTGTAAAATCCCAACCATATCATAGAGATATTTACATGATTACAAAGATTTGCAAAATTGAATAGCACAACTAACCGAACACAAGAAATATTATGAGGATGCAAAAGTTCATAAATAAATGAATAGTATATGCATTGAATATGATTAATTTGTGATAAAAGAGATCTCTGGGATTTAGAGTATTTGGCTAAGAAATCTTCATGGGGCATAAAAGGATCAAAAATGAGCCACAGAATAAAGGTACCTTTAAGAGAGTCGTTGGAACCAAATTGAAGAAAAGTATGGAAACAAAAGAAATACCACTATTTTTTTTTCAAAATGCTACTTCTAATTTTAATATATGAAATTTGAAATTCTTTTAAATAAACATTCTTGCTCTGCATACATTAAACTAAAATAGTCTGACCACTTACTTGGATTCTTTTGTTCAAGAGGACATCTGATAATTTGGTTGAACATTCAGGCTTTCATTTTCTTTGAAGCAGCACCAGCTTCACAAAGTCTACAGAATCATTAGCAATATTTACTAAGCAATGACCAAGTATGAGTTGTTCTAAACATAAAAAATGGCTTTGAACCTCATGAGCTGTATAGAAATTCTTATAAAATAAACATGATTATGAAATGTGTTGCTGTCTTAAAACACATTCCCTGGTAGAAATATGTTTCTGTTTCATAGTGATAAAGATCATAATCTGCCTTTCTACTCTCCTCAAAACTCAATTAATTACTCTAAATATTAAGCCCAACAGTGTTCTATATTTCAAGGATATGTTATTAAAATTTACCAATACCAAGTTACCAGAAAATAACCTAAGAAACTCATGATGACTATATTGTTTAGCTTGTTGCTTTTTTAAATATATTTTAGTTAACAGAAGTATTTGATATTTTTCACATATTGAATATTATCTAAAAATATTAAATCAATAATCTAGATGCAATGAGGCAAGCTATTCAATGTTTAGAAAAATATGGATAATTGATGGAACTTTGTTGTAACTATTAGAATGGAAATCAAAAAGCAAATTGAAAAGCAGTTCCTGAATTTTTAAGCTATGATGAAAATTAGTCTTGGGTTTATGTCAGAATGTTACCTTAACTTTGTTTTGCTTTGTTTTTGTTTAAATTACAAGACAGTCAAGACCCAGATGTGCTTCTCAACTGTCCAGCTGCTTACACCCCTTGTGGTAACAATATATTCAAAGCTACAAATCTATTCTGGAATGACCTATCTGGTTCTAACCCATTTTTGGATGATATAATTCAACTAAGAAATAAAAAGAAGAGAGACAATATTTCCGTCTTGAAAGAAGATCCTTTTTTTTTTTTAGAGAAATGGAAATTGGAAATTCTTTTGATGAACTTGATTCCGGTGATGAACTTGATGCCCATCAATTGCTTACACAGTTTTCCTCAAGGAAATATGGAAGATCTAAAAGTGTTTCAGAACTTTTGGACATTTTAGATGACACGACACATGCCCATCAGAATACACAGACCTCTAACCAGATCCTAGTGCAAGATTTAGAATGGCTTCCAAATGATTCAGAGGCTTATAAAATGGCTTGGTTAAGTCGTCGCCAGCTGGCCTGCTCCTGTCTGGATTGGAATACAATCAATCAGAATCCTGGATGAGCCCAAACACAAGTTGCAGAAACCACCTTAGTTTGTAAACTAAACCACGAAGGAGGGTCAATACAATTACCTGAGTCAGATATCACTGTTCATGTGCCCCAAGGCCATGTAACTGTTGGGGAATTCCAAGAGATATCTCTAAGGGCTTTTCTGGAGCCTCCACAAACTCTTAACCATGATTGTTGATGCACTGTAAGCCCACTGTTGGAAATCACATTAGGTAACCTCAACGCAATTGAAGACTATTTTGCTGGAGATGAAAACTGGGGCTGAAGTGAGAAAGGATCCTTTTAGCCAAGTCATGACAGAAATGGTCTGTTTACAGAGCCTGGATAAAGGAGGCCCTTTCAAAGTGTTAAACAACTGCTTCATTTACAAAGACACCATTCAAGTCAAGCTGGTTGACTTGAGTCAGGTGATATATCTGGTGGTTGCCGCACAAGCTAAAGCTTTCTGTTACCAGCTGCCACCATTTGGGATTATATCCACAAAACCACCTCACTTGGAATTTATGGACCCAAATATATCCATCCCAGTTTCATTGTGATTTTCACAGTCTGTGGACACAGCTATATGCCAGGAAAGAGCACAATTACTGCTGATATCAAGAAGGGTGGAAAAAACGTTTCCAGTTGTATTTCAGTTCTGGGGGAAGCATTCATTTTTACTTGACAAACCACAATATTTAACTATTTCTGTTTTTTTGTGTGATTCAAATTTTGGAGTAAAGGTAGAAGAAGAAAAGAAAGAAATTAAACAAAAACAGTTGTGAATAGGTGAAGTAATTCATCAGCAATTTTCATTTTCTTTAGTTGACCATGGGGAAATGCACTTATTTGTTTTCCATGTCCAGGTAATGCCTCCCAATGGTAGACCAGTTCTCTGTCACTACATCTGATCTAGCCCCAAACCTAAAAAGTTTCTCTAATCTGCTCCATCACTTGCAGAATGAGGAAGAAATCAAGTCTTCTCCTTTATTACCAACACTGCCTGTTAAATACAAGATAAAAAATTGAACTTTACCAATTATGGAATAACTTTGAAGGCAGTATTAAGACAAAACAAGATTGACTACTTACTTGAATATTTCAAAGGGGACACAATAGCTCTTCTTGGAGTAGAGAAAGAAGTGTGAGATTGGACTTGTGCATTGCAAAAATGTCAGTGTGATTTCAAAGGAACAAGTGACGTCTATATCAGATAGTGTCTTTACAACTGCAGATCTTCTTGAAAAAATTGTCCTGCCCTTTAAAAAACTGACTTACATCTACTCGGTTATATTGACCTTGGTTTCAGAAAAAGTTTATGACTGGAATGTTTTAGCTGATGTCCTAGGTTACTCACATGTGACACTGGAATATTTTGATCAAATACAAGCAGACAAAGAATCAGAAAAAGTTTTTTATGTTATAAAGACATTAAATGAAGATTGTCATGCATATAGAAATATGAGGAAGTTTCTTTATGAACTTATTGTTGTATTTCTTGATCACAGTAACTTATCTACCATAGAGAATGAATACCTTTATTATCTTGTCAATATTTATAACCAAAGATAAGAGAGGACAAGTTTAAAAATTCTCAGCAGTCCCAAATAAATTGAAGCCACTTTACAGCATATAGAGGGTTTGTTTTTTCCTAGAAGTTCATATAGTTGGTTTCTTGGATTTGAGATTCAATTGTATTTTTCCTAGAAAATAGGTCCCTGAAGTTCATCTTCTTTTAAAGGAAGATTAAAGATCCAATTGTGCTATGGAATAAGAGTTAAGAGATCTTCTTTCTTCCTCTCTCGAATATTTAGACAGCTCTTAAAGTATCAGAGAAGCTCTAATAATATGAAAATAAATAAGAGCAAACTGAAGCATAACTAATTAACTTAGCCATTGCTATAAGTCCACTTCTTAGTGCTTTTTAAAAAAAATGTCATCAATATGACATTTTTACGAATATTCTTCTTCTGTATACAATGCAAATAAAACTCCCCAAAATAACATCTCTAATTTTCTTCTCAATCCTCATGTTTTCATAGATCTCTCAGGGTCAACTTTTTTCAGCATAGTGTTCAGCACAGTGTAAGGCTCATTGGAGAGTTATTAAGAAGATGAAGAGCTGTTTTGCCTTTAAAGTAGAAATTCAATATTTTATAAAAGTAGAAAAAGTACAGATTTCTAAAAATGGTTAAATGGGAATAATGATAGCTAACATTTTTCTAGTGCTTCCTACTTGTTTGGTACTGTACTGAATACTCTATATACATTATATTATTTAGTCAGTATAACAGCTCTATGAGGTAAGTATAACTAGTATCTTCTCCTTACAAATGGAGGAAACTGAGTCTTGGGAGGGTTGAGTAACTTGCCCAAGGTTCCAAAGTTAGTTAATATCAGAGATGCGGTTTGAAATCTTTTTGGCTCCAAAATCATGCTTCATCCTTCAAGCCGTTATGCCTCCTTGAAACAAATCTACATATGTACGCATATGTGTGTATGTGTGTGCATAGTATTGAGTAAAATGTTTGTGCATGTGTGCTGGTGTGTGTAGTAAATACCATTATAACAATGCAGGTTAGTATCTTATAGAAGATGAGTGAGATTATACAGGCAGGGTCATATAGAGGAGAAAAGTTTTAATCAAGGTGAAAAAGAGTGGAGAAATTTCTGGAGAGGAATTTAATTTGTGACATGAGCAATAATTTATATAATAAAGACGTAAGTATAACTAAAACATTTCTTCTCCTTCAACTATTTTAATGATTCTAAAATGATACTGAGCAGGATTAAATGTTAAAAACTCTAACACCCTAAGTGGATAGTTTTATTATGGTGTTTCAGGGAAATAAACATTCATGAAAAGATGTGTGTGGCTTCAGAGTTGATGCTTGGAACTACAAAACTATTCTGAGTTCTCACTTAATCATGGTCATTCAGAGTCATTAAAGAATGAATTTTAGAGGCTACTCTACCTGGTGGAAACTGCACATATATTTTACAAAGCCTCATTACCTCCCACATCTTGTGTTAAGCAAACATGTGAATTGAAAATTTCTCATTTCTCTTAGTGGCCTAATAAAAGGTTATATTGGCCAAATGGTTTAAAGTTTATGCTTGATTATACCTACTGTATGTTGGGATATGATAATTAATAGAGTACCTTGGGTGGCTACCTAGAGAGTGCTGGAGAAAGAGCCCTTTCAAGGGCTTGTGTTCCCAAGGAGTCACAAAATCTCATCATGTGCCTGTGTGGAGGCTTGAGGTTTCTGTATGAAAGGGGCTTAGGCCAGAAAACCTGAGCAGAAGGGGATGGAATATGGGGATTAGAGGTCGTACCTGTTTGTTTATGTTTATATTTGCTTATATTTATTTGGGGTGGTTGGAAGGGAGCTGATAAAGGTTGAGGGATCTAACTGCTTAACCAGCTCTTATACGTTTGACACTCTCTAAAGCATCTGATTCAATTTTCAGTGATCATAGAGGATTACACAGGGTGGTATTACCGGTATATCTATTTTATAAATCAACAAGTAGAGAGATTCCATGATTCATCCCAAGTCCTATACTTTGTGGAGCTGGATTTTAAACTAAGGTTTTGTGACTCTAAATACAGATCCTCCCTCTCTCCCTCCCCCTCCCTCTCAATAAAAAACTAGAATAAGCTTAGGGACTCCCACTTCACAGTTTACTAAATGCACCTTCAAGGGCTGCTGGCTTAGTACTGCTTCTCCCCCCTGAGGCCATAACTCCTCAGAATAAATTCATGATTTAGTATAACCTTTGTATGCAAAGCATAGGTCAAGTATAATCATTCAAATTGCACCCTTCCATGGGAATGAACACTCTTTTGGACTGATTTACTTAGAAATGGTTTTCTTTCTTGCTCATTCATTTTTACTTATTGTTTCATATTGGCAAACAAAGCTTCTAAGTGTCATTAAAGAAGGATGAGTTACCAAACTTGTTTATTTGCTTATTTAGACAAAGAGATAAAGATAGATATAAGCTCATGCTTTAAAAATGTACTCAAGGCAAAACAGAAACTCATAGGCTTGTTTGAAACATGCATGGTAAATGACAAAACTCAGTGCCTGATTAAGAAAGAGTCTGACAGTTTTCCATTTTGCATTTTAGAAGAATAAATGTTTTATCATCAATGCCTTGTGGGTTGTATTTAGTAAAATTATACTAGTACTAAAGGGAGATATTTAAGTATTTTAAATTGTAAACTTCAACAGCTTTGTTTAAAGCCATAGGAGTGTCTCATTTGTATGCGATAGGCATGTTCCTGGGAAGTTTTAAGTCACATTTTGGTAAAAAGTAGAGTAGTGTTTACCAGTACCAGTGTGTCACTATTTAGAGAAATCCTATAGCCAATCCTCTCATAATGCAAGGAATTATTTTTTTGTAGAGTAAATAATCATACCTGGATTCATAAATCATAGACTGCTAGGACCTCGGTGTACTTTTCAAAGTGTCTACCTCAGCTTTCTCCTTTTATAAGAAATTAAGAAACATTAGTTGTTTGTCCAACGTCCCACAAGCAGTTAGTCACAGAGTTAGTTCTAGATCTCCCCTATTGCTAGTCTAGTTCTGTGCACTGTGTTTTGCTTGTTGGATTTATTTTAAAGTGAATCCAATTTGGGGGATTTTGGAAAACTCAACTATATGTGTGGTGAAAAAAGGACTCCAGTTTCTAAAATATGTACATGAAAATTTGAATTTATTAGCTCAAGCCCCAATTAATTGCTTTAAATAATAACATGTGATTGTTGTTGCAGGTTCTGCTGAAGATGGATTGCCAAGGGTTAGTAGTACAGCTCATCCAAGAGGTTGCTATTCTGACGTCAACTGTCAAGCTTGGAAAAAGCTGGAGGGAACTAGATGAAAAGTTAGTAAGACTCACAAAGCAACAAATGGAGGCGTATGAAATTCCTCACCGAGGAAAAGCTGGAGACGTTGCTGTTGAGGTAAGACTTTTGTTTGTCCAAATGGATAGTGAAAAATTGCAGTCCTAGTAAAGCAAATGTAACCAAGCCTGCATGACTTGCATGGAATAATTGGGGGTGTGTCCCAAAGGACCCACAAATGAAAGTTCCTGCCCTGTTAACTTGTCGAAACTGTCTGAAATACACACACTGCTCTTTTGGACTAAGGCATTGAGAGCCTTTAAAATATGCTGATGTTTCTCATATTGGACTGCATAGTAACGTGGCCGTCAATCAAATGAATTGACCGAATTGGCTAGCTAACCAGCTGGCCTACTCCAGCCCTGGAGTCAGCAGGGCTATAATAAGTTGGGGAATAGAGAGGTAAATTTTGAAGGGAGGTGATGTTACAAAGTCAGGACATGGAAGTAGTATATTATAAAGAAACTCAGTAACAGGAAGTAGTAAGAGGATGTTATGGGGTCACTGGTAATGGAAAAGAGTGATATACCTATGAACTTAATTATCTCCTTCACAATAAGAACACTATTAGAGCAATTAGATATCAAATACTGAATGACAGCACTCAATACAAAGTGAATATTTACCATGGAAATATTGTTTTCATCAATGTTAAAACAAATGTATAATTTTTGGTACAAGTTAAACAAATATTTTCTTCCAGATTACTATAAAGAAATGTGAGCCAATTTTTAACCTTAAAAATATTCTCTCAGTGAGCACATATAAAATGTTATATACTCTCCTCTCAATATGAGTATAAGCATTTTAAAGATAGTTCAGTTAAGGAAAAGCTTCTCTCTCTTACTAGATGATGACTTGGTAGGAGGCGGAAGCTATGTACTCCATTTCTGTTTTGGCCTCAGAGCTAGGTATTGATTTCTCAAGATTTTTTTTTTTTACTTATAAGTAACTACACCAACCAGCTGGGTAAGCAGGACAAGGCAAACTTTCCTTGAAGAGATGAGTCAAAGCAGTCAGCTGGATCCCTGCAGCTTCAGTGGCCATCTCAGCAGGCAAGATTATAGGTTTCTGGAGGCTGGCTCTCCAGCAAGAGCACCTCTGAAAACAAATGACAAACAACAAACAACATACACACAAACAAACTCTTTCATCAGGAGCAGCCAGAGATGAGGACATATTTCTCCCTCGTAAGATTACATTTATCTCCATAAATTTAGAAGTACACTGCAACCTACAAATCAGCGTAATATAAAATACAGTATGGTACAAATGATGAACTCAAGTTTTTACTAAATGATCTAAAAATGAGAAACCTTTAAGACGGATAAAAGAAAAGAACAATATGATTGGAATAGGCTGTTCTAATTCTGATATTTCAGTAAACCAATTAAAGATTGGAATCAGGAGTTGTGTTTTGTTTCCCCCCTCCTCCTTAACAAGGCTGTTTTTAAAAGGATTTTATTGAGATAGTGATTAGAGAGTTATTTATTCTTTCAACCTCTTTAAGCATCTGGTCTCTCTCGAATTGTTTTGCTTTTAGCTTGGTTTCCCAAAATCTTGTTGAAGGTCAACAAACAGCGTACTTTTCATTATTTACTTTGCACAGTCCAACTCACAAATGACTATCTCTATGCCTGAGGCTGATAAATACTTAGAGGCAGAAAGGAAAGTCCCTATGTGTTTTTCTAGTGGCTATAATTCAATTTATTATGACCAATTCTGATCCATGTTATTAAATACTTAGGGAAGATACATGGTATATTGGGTGAAGGCCGTTCCCAATCATCTAAAGGGATCTTTGCCTTTTAGACCACTTAAACTAAAGGGTAAATGAACGCTAATTTCCATCCCCTTAAAAACCAAAACAAAGCAACAGAAGTTGCTCAATATTTCTTCTTGGGAGCAGACAATTCTTAAATATGATCAACCTGCAAGTCAAGTAGTTGGTTTCCAAACACACAGATATTAGTTCTGGGTAAGCAGGTGCAGCATTGAGGAAGGGACATAACAAGCTTTAGTGGTTCCCCTGCTCCTTTTGTTTCTTTTATCTCACTTCCCTCAAAGGGCACAGACTCTAAAAATTTCCCTACATTGGGCCAAAGCCTGCAATTGAGCTCTTTCACTCACTTTCTTTCCTTCTCAACTTCTTGCTCTTCCCTTCATTCTATTTTTATTGTGTCTAAAAGACACAGTTCCAGAAACTTTGCAAAAATTAATTTATTTAATCCTTTCAACAAAAACTTGTGGGAAAGACATTTATATTGTCTGAGGCATAGAGAAGCTAAGTAACTTGCTTAAACTTGCATAGCTAGAAAGTCATGGAACTAGGTTTGGAGCACAGGCCTTTGTCTGTGGGACCCATGCATTTAACGGTCTCTGTCTGCTCCAAGTCCTAAATGGCACCTGAATGGCAAGGCCAGGAGGTGTGGCTGGGGTTAGGGGTTAAAACAAATCATTTCAGTTTTTGTTTTTCCTCTTTTCAAGTCATGTTTTCACAACTAAATTTATCTCAGCAGTTTTATCAGGCCTCAAGCAGAAGTATGGAGGATATTAATAGGACCATCCCAGAAGATCATGTTCTTAAAGCTAACCCATTCTTGTGGGTGTAAAACCCTCTGTAGATGGGACTTTTGATTAGATTCAGTTAAGGGATGCTTCTTTTGATTAGATCACTTCAGTAGGGTGTGGCTCAGGGTGGTTTTAATTCTCTTACTGAAGACCTATATAAATGCAGGAATAAAGAGTTGCAGACATAGAAAAAAGCTGCTGAGATAGAGAAGAATCCAGAGGTTGAGAGAGAAGGCCTCAGGAGCCATGTGCCTGATTGCCCACAGCTGAGCTCAGGGAGAAAGTGAGTCTGGAGGAGAAGACAGAGACAAGGAGAGCCACCATTGTGCCTTGCCACGTGGCAGGAGTCCAGGATCGCCAGCAGGTGACCTTTGGGGAGAGAGTTTTGCCTGATGTCTTGATTTGGACATTTCCCCCAACTTTGGAACTATACGCTTTTAACCTAATAAATCCCATTGTGAAAGCCAACTCATTTCTGATATATTGCTTTGGCAGCATTTAGCACACTAAAACAGTATATCTGTCAGATTTTTCTTGAGTTCTTTTGGCCATTTTTTATTCTTTTCTAAGGACAAATAACTGCTCTCTTGGAGACCTCTGAGAATGTCACTTTTTAAATTAATCATCTCCCAAGTTAAATTTGAAGAAATGTTACTCAGCTTTTCTAATGACATCGCAATTTCTACATAGAAGCAAAACTACAAAACTTGCAATCTATCAGCAAAATATGTTTTTCAGAGTATTTCTCTGGAAAAAATTGCATTATGCTATGCAAAGTTGTAATTGTTGCCAAGGTTTTCCTGTGAAAATTAATTGGAATTTTTCTGAAGATATTTAGGGATTTCACTCAAAAAATAGGAATCAATATACTAATAGAAAAATAGCCACTTTTATAAAAATCAGACTTTATAAGGTGAAATGCTGAACATTTTAGGGCCAAGATATTCACAGTCCTAACCTGGATGCTTCATTTAGCCTTTTGAGGATTATTACCATATATAACAATTTCCCTAACAGCTTCCTCCCATTAAAATCTATGCTTTTTTCTCTTATTCAATAGGGACTAATGATTCAATTCCCTTTCCAAATTACCTTTTACCTGTACCCACTGGGCTTCACCTCAACTGCAGGCACTAGTAGACCTGATAAGGCTGATTTCTTACTTGACCTGAGAGAATGGGCCACTCTCCCTTTGGGACACCAGTGAAGTATAAATTTCTAATCATACTATTTTTCCATCTCAGATACTACTCACCTGTAGAGGGTTATAACTGGCAAGGTAGGTTTATAAGTCTTTTTGTAGTCAACACTTAATCAGTAAGGATCTAATTTAAAGTTTGGTTTCAGAGAGGGATTTAGTGTCATTATCATTTAAGGAACTTTCTGCCCAATGACTGTTTAACTTAGTTATTCGGATCTTTTATTACCTTCAATAAAAATTTTTAAATGTTAAAAAGTGTTCTAGCCACAATCTTTGTTCTTCTTCATTTTCTGAGTGGCATCTATAGTATCTGGACACTTTATTCTGTCTAGATTAACATTGGGGAAGTAGGTAAGCCTTAAACAGCTAAATTTTATTTTTTATAAGTAAGTGAAAGAT
The DNA here is from genome assembly GCA_029593785.1 of Cabassous unicinctus. NCBI lineage: Eukaryota > Metazoa > Chordata > Mammalia > Cingulata > Chlamyphoridae > Cabassous > Cabassous unicinctus. Next base: position 466 of record JAQZBX010006477.1, on the reverse strand, counting down.
TATGTATAGAATTCTTTCCACCTGTTTAATATCCTTTCTGTGTATCTTTGTCTTCAGTATTTAACATTCATCTATATGATTAAAAAGCTTTCTGGATCTATCAGTTTCCAGCATTCATTTAGAGCTACAAAAACAAGCAAGCAAACAAAAGAATACAACAACGCAAAAAGGATAAAAGACAGGATTTTTTTTTCTTTCTCTTTAATGATAAATTTCATTTTGGCCTAGGGGTTGGATTGGACTTTTAATATTTGAGATTTTTATATTTTAAAGAAATATATAATTAGTTGCTAAAATAATTGCAAATAATGGATAATGAAAATGATAATAGTTGTTGCAATTCATTGAATGTTACTCAGTGTCAGTTAAAAATCGTCATGAGCATCTTCTTTAACATATCTCATTTATTTCGACAAACTTTGAAAGGAAGACATTATGACTCTCTGCTTTTTACAGGTACACAAAC
>JAQZBX010006476.1:22443-53181 GCA_029593785.1 Cabassous unicinctus | reverse complement strand
TTTTTTTTTTTTTTTTGCTGACTTCTTTATGCTCTTCTTTAGTAGCAGCATATGCTCATCAGTGGATCAAAAACTTCCCTACACTTTTTGATCGCAGCCATTTGTGTCTTCCCCATTATCTAGCAGCAATAGATATGATGAACAAACAGGCTACATAGATTCTACAAAGCAAGTATGTTGAACAACAAAAATTCTAGCCCTGCCTGACTAAACTCCAATTACAAAAGAAGGTGGAAATGTTCTAACATAAAGGGCAAACAGACTGACACCAAGGGGCAGAGTGTGGGGGAGGGGCGGGGGGGTTGCTGCCTACGATCACCACAGTAGGTGGTATTCATGGGCATTAATGAAATCCAAATAGATCCAGAGGTTTAAAATTTCCTCTTGAAGCTTGTCTCATAAAGTAAGTACCAAGTGTTTTAGTTTCACTAGCCTGAAATCACAAACACCACAAACTGGGTTTAGCTTATGGTTCGAGTCTAGAGAGCTTGGTAAGATTCTGGCTTGCCAGTGATCCTTGGTGCCTTGGCTTTTCTGGAACATGGCTATGTCCTCTCCTGTCTCTTCCCGGTTCAGTTGACCATGGCTTCTAGCTCCCTCTATGTCTTAATCTGTTCTCTTTATAAAGGACTCCAGTAATCTGGATTAAGCCCCAATCTCATTGATTTGGCCTGCACTTTAACTAAAATACATCTTCAAGAGATCTTATTTACAATGGGTTCATGTGCAAAGAAATGGGATCAAGACCAAGAACATGTCTAAATTGGGGTACATAATTCAATCCACCACAATGAGTATGGCTCCCTCCTACCTTCATAAGTTATTATGTTCTATAAAGCAAAAATACATTATGACAAGAAATATTAATTATGTCATACTGTTATATTTAAATATTAACTAGTAATGTCATACTGTGGGGTATCCCTAGTTAGAAAATATGAGACAGTGCTAACAGGTAATATAAATATACCTTGCAAAAATTTTTTATACTGTGATTTCCTCCTATGTTAAAAATCTGTCACAGCAATTTAAAAGCCATTTTTGAAATAAGTTTTCAATTTTCAAAACCACTTTCAGTTCAATAGTGCTGTATGTAAAGATCAATAATATAGATACTTCTATGACACTTGGAAAATTAGAAAAGAGGACTATTTTTCTAAAGAAAATAATATGTTCTAATGGTTTCACAACTGCTGTGACCCCTTCTGCCCCATCCAATCTTTCAACTCTTAGCAAATGTAGTTGATCCATGACCCAACTATCTAATTTTTCCATTCTCACTTCCAAGCTTTATGCCAAATTAGATAATGTGCTTGAGAGCACTTATTTTCTCCTTCCACCAGGCCATTATTTTTTCATCAGACATATCCTAAAATTTCACATTGCCCTGGATATTTCCAAGTTTAATCAGAGTAGACACCAGCTACCTCTAAACTAATATTGCCTGATGGAAGTTATCATATAGTTGGTTCCCTAGTACTTCATTCCCAGTATGTGCCTTTTAGGTCCTCTTCTCTAAAATGCACTTTGTGATGAAGTTTATTTAACTCTCTCTGCATTTGTACCACATTTTATTCTGTTCTTTCAACATTTTCATTTGTTTATATGAGTGGTCTCTGCCTTATATATATTGGGTTATTAGAAGCCAGGTACCTTATCTATAACTTAAGAAAGGCTCCATTTTTCTCAAGTCCTCAAGAAGATGTTCATTAAATGCATTTTGATGCAGAAGAAAATGTAACAATGTACTACATCAGTGGAGAATGCTTTTTAACCTCCTGGAGAGCTATAGATATTCTCAGAGAAAAATGCTTTTATGGGATTTTTCATACATTTTAAATAAATTAAAAATAAATAAATGAACTGATTGTCAAGAGTAAACAAATTTCTTTTGCCCCCAAATTTAAATTTTCCAAGGCTTAAAAATGCATTTATATTTTATAACACTCATGGGTTGACTTAAAAGTATAATAATTGCTCATACTTATTATTGGTAAAATTGTGAAATATAAAGATTTTATCCATAATTCCATATGGAATAGCTATCTTTTAAAATTGAAACTTGAAGCATTTCACTTGCTTTCTGTTTATTTTTCCTCTTTTGGCAGTGAATGAGGACTGGTTGCTACAGCAACAGATTTATTTCTCTGAGTGCATTTGTACTTTCATCAGATGTTCACTGACAGTGAGATCTGCATTCTGATTGTCTGACTTTTACTACCACAGCTAATTACAAAACCTATAACAATTCCATTCTGCTGCCCTAAAGGTTAATACAAAACTTGTAATACTAAAGAAAACGTGGACTGTGAAAACAATTTTTAAGGAGAACATACAAAAACAAAGTAATTACATTTTTAAATCTAAAGTCAAAAATATTAAAATTTAAATTATCTGTGGCTGTTTTGTGAAATACCTGTGAGGAATGAGAAAAAAAGTCAGTTTTCATTTTCTTCATTTTTCTCCACCACTCCTCAACCCATGTTCTTCAAAAATACCCAGAACTTTCTACTAAATGAACTAAAATTTTGTCTCTCTGACTGAATTTTGACTTTACAAAAACATTATGTATTTTTAAAAATAATTTTTTCTTTATTTTTAAAGAAGTTTAGATTACATACATGTTGCATAAAAAATATAAGGGATTCCCATATGCCCCATCCTCTCCCCCTCCTACATTGTCACCCATTAACAACATCTTTCATTAGTGTGGTACATTTGTTACAATTGATGAACACATATTGAAGCATTGCTACTAACCATGGTCTATAGTTTACATTATGGTTTATATTTTGCACCCCACAATTTTATAGGTTTTGATTAAATGTATAATTACTGGTGTATGTCATTGTAATATCATATAGAATGATTCCAATGTCTCAAAAATGCCCCATGTTACACCTAGGGTTCCCTCTCCTTCCCCTCAGAGCCTCTGGTGACCACTGCTTTTATATCAATATTACAAGTTCTTCCATTACTAGAATAATAATAAGTCTACTTTAGTCCATATTTGCATTTCCCCATTACGTTTGTTCATTCCTCTATCTTGAGGTGATGCCACTCTGCTTCTGATTGAGAGGAGCTTAGATTCCATGAAGCAGATGGATGGAACTGTCTTGCATGCAGTTGAAGATACTCTCTGATTCTTGGGTTGGGTATTGTCCATCATCAACCTTTTGTTAGTTGTCCTGGGTAAGTCTGATGAATGGGGGAGTGGGTGTTGGTTGAAACTCTGTTGAGACTCAGGGCTCACCTAGCATATGAATAGCCAGAAGATTTAAGCCTCTGGGACATATATTTAAGGTTATAGTGCTAATTATAGTTTCAAAAAAATAGGATAGTAGAATCATGTGTAGGAAAACCACAAATGAGTCTAACTCTGATACACTGGAGGAAATGGGCTACCATATATTCCAAGGTAAGGCCCACTGATGGGGTACCAATTTCCTGGGGCTATCTGCCCTGACTATAGTCTCTAGAGCACCCATGTTTGAGGCACTATTTATGGTGGCAGTCAGTGAGATCCTCCTGAGATGTGCTTAAGTGTAACTTCTGGAGTGAACTCCTGACTCACTTTGAAATCTTTTAGCCATAAAAACTCATTTGCATTTAATATTTCCCCCTTTTGGTATAGGTCTTTCTCCAAATACATCCTTAGTTGGTACTTGATGTTAATCGCTTGGTGCCAGGGAGGTTCATTTCTGGGAGTCATGTCCCATATTGTGGGGAGGAGGGGGTTGGGAAGGCAGTGAATTTATGGGCTGGATTTGGCTTAGAGATGGGCCCATTTGAGCAGCAAGGAGGACCTCAGGAGGTGACTCTTAGGCAATATGTATTACCAAGCCAGGTTTTGATTTCAGAAGAACAAGGTTCATAGTTGCAAGCATCAACCTGAATACTAAAGCTTTTGCTTTGTCAATTTTTACAAAGTGCAAAGTGGTAGAATATGTTCAAACTCTAGCACATGTATACAAAATGTAGCATGGGGCTACGCTTTGAAGTCAGCTATGTTATTTTTAGAAATAAAATATGCTTTAAGTCATGTTTGTAGGTTGTAATGGAGTATCTGGAATATTATTTAGTTATTTATGTTAATCCATTAGATAGATAATTTGGGTGAGTGGTATAAATATTTCCCCTTTATTTTTATTTGACCATGTATAGATGATGTATTCTTTCATACAAATACATTAACAATGATCATAGCATTTTAGTTAATTTTGCTTTACTAACCTTATAGTAACTCTTGGAATGTCTTCCAAGTCACTAGGAATAAGTTTGCTTTTTTGCTGTTGTTGTTATTTTTTTATTGATTTATAATATTCCATGACTTTAAAATATCCTAATTTATTTAACCATTCTAATATTGATAGAAACTTTTGTTTGTATTCTCATATGACTGTGACAAGCTTTTCGTGTATCTTTATCAGCTAAAGTTTTTATTTTATGGAGCTAATTTATAGAAGTAAGATTGCTAGGGTAAAAGTACTTGGGTTTCCAGTAAAATTTTGTAAAAAAGAAACTAAAACAAGCAAAACTGAAATAACCTACATATTTTCCAAACATATATGAATCTGCTCATGTGAATACAAGCAATAATTGTTACCAGATGATGAAGATGATGATGATGATAGCCTCTTGTTATTTAATATCCATTTCCCTTTCTTCTCTTAGTTTGATCATTTTTTCATGTTGACTATTAAAATTTAATTTTTTGTAATTTTTATTTTCTTGTATTTGCCCAATTTTCTGTGTATGCACGTGACTTTTTGTCAATGTGTAAACATTTTTGATAGATTAATGTTATTAAATTCATATTAATATTAATCACATATTATTAATTAAACATGTAATAATATAAGACATTAATTATGAAAAACAATTGTTTTGTTGATATCTAATATTTAACATCATCAATAGTGCTAACTCCTCTGCATAAATAAAACCCTTAATAAAATTATAGTTTCTTGAGCTTATTTAAGATCTATTTTGCAACAAATGCATTTTAAATTATTTCCTTGTCAGATACATCTTTTAAAAATGCTTTTCCTTTTCATTTTGTTTGACAATTTCTTAGATTTTGCATGTAGTCTATTAACAATTCTAACATATTTATAATGATGTTTTCTTTTTCAAAATGTACTATGTCTAGAATTTAATTTATTCATGTTTTATATGATTGCATAAAAATAAAGATATATAACCAAATTATGAATGCACAGCAGAATCTGTGTTTGTAATACATAATTCATTTAACTCTGAAAACACTAAGTGCTGTGGTTACCATTGTATCTCCATCTTAAATCTGAGAATATTTTTGTATACTCAGTTGTCAACAGCACCATTTCTTAAAACTCCACCATTTAACAACAGGATTAGAAACCCATGTCTGAAAATAATTCATTTCTCATATATTCTGACATCTATTCTAAATTTTCTTTAATTTACTACTAATCTCCTCTCAACAACACAGGAATTATTTTCATCAATGTTATGGCATGTTCTGCATTCTGTAAGGCAAATCATTCCTCACTGTTATTTTTCCAAACAAGTTTTAATATCATTTAATTAGAAAAACTGTTGGCATCTGACTTTATATCCCTTCAAATATATATTTATCATAAAATAACATTAAATTACACAATCAATTCTCAGATATAAAAATATTATGCCTTTCAATTTCTTCAAATTTTGTCTTATATAATTATATAGATTGTGAATTTTCTCCTTTATGTCCTTTGCTTCTTTGTTTTATTTATTTGTAGGTATTTGTAGATATTTTACTGTTGTAAGTAGTATTTTCCCATTAGCTTCTTTATATTAGAATAAAGAAAAGTATTTGTTTTATATACATGACTTTTTTGAATAAACTTTAAAATTACTTTTTTTATTTCAGTTGTTTTATTAAGACTTCTCTAGATTAAAAGTATGTTACTTGCTTTCTATTTGCATTTTCTAGAACATAATATAATGTTGAAAAATAACAGTTTTTTTAAAAATGTATTTATTTTAAGTGAGATTATCTTTATTTTTAGGAAAATGTTTGCTTCTGGATTTGATAATCTAAGGAGTTTTCTTTTATTACTGTCATATTTCTGCTTTGTTTTAAAATAATATCAAAGATTATGGATGTCTTTCATCATCATTTTCCTTGTATTTGTTGATAAAATGAATATGTGGATAAATTTGCTGTTAATGAAATAGTGTTATATCTTGGAATCAAAACATAATTGTTCATGGTTTATTATTGGCATGAAAGATTGTGTGATTCTATTTGCTAATATGTTTATAATTTCTATGTTTTTATTTTTTGTAAGTAGTCAGAATTTCATTATTAATGTTGTGTTCTGTTCCTAAAATGGTTAAGGAGGTCTTTTAACTTTTCCTATATCGTAAATAATATCAATGATAAAAATTTTAATCATTTATTCAATATTCCCTAAGATAATCAACTTCTTTAGGTTTTACATTTCTTCTTAGGTCAATTTTAGTCATTTATATTTTGAAACGGAGTATGAGAATAGATTTCATGATGTTGTATAGACTCTGGTAAAATGTTTTCTCCTTTTCAATGCTCTCTAGACAGCTTGCAATTTTTAAAATATTTTTTATTTCCAAAAGTTACATTTTATATTCCAAAAGTTACATAAATTTCAAAACATTTTTTTCTGAGTTTTTAAAATTATGTATTTCTAATTCAATTCCATAAATATAAAAAATTTTGTACTTGAAATCAGCAGAAAACTAACCAAGCTAAAATAATATTAAATGGCATATTTTGATGATATTGGCAAAATATAATTTAAAAATGAAAAATAATTCACACAAATAAGTAATAGAACTATCATCCCATTTAAGATACATGAAAAATATGAAAAAATGTGGAAAACCAAAAAAAAAAAAAAAGAAATTATATTCTTTAATCACTGTAAAAATGCAAAATAATGAAATATTTTTCAGGCTATTAAACAACAAAATATTAAAATAAGTACATAATTCAATGTTTAGAATAGTTGAGGGAAACTGGATATTAACATCTTGTCTCTAGGAAATTTGGAGAAAAAAGTCACAATATTTAATTAAACAAATGTTTGAATTCTTGTATTTTGCAATATAGAGTAAAAAGCTCATAAAGGTGCATATGCATTGATTTTATTTAATTTCTTATATATTAGTCTTTTCATATGGTTTTACATACAAAATAATATAAAACAACACAGAATGAAAAGTCTTTCATATTTGCTTTACCATTTGGTTCCATTCTTCACAGACAAATAATGCCATTTTTTTCTTACATATCTTATTGTATATAGTTTACCATATTATTTACATAAACATATATTATACATCCAGAAGCAAATATATATAAAATATAACTGCATGGATAAAATTGATTTGGATATAAAATGTTTAGCAATTAGTTCGGGCAGCTGATGTCCAATGAAGATGGCCTAAAATTCTTATCTTATGCTGGAAGGATTGGAGAGATTAGAGGGAGGGCAACCTGGGCAGGGAAATAACAGGTAACAAGATTTCAGGAAGCAGGATGGGGCATAGAGGCATAGAGTGAGTCGCAGTGGAAAAAGCTCTTCCTATTCCCAAAGTATAAAACAATTGGGCAGTGTTCACTGTAGTTTTCATTATTTTATTTAACATATTTAAATATTTGATGTTTTTGGAATTTATTTGATCCTTTTGGAATTCATCCTGGTGTCAGATAAGAGGTATGGTTAAAAAAACACTGTTTCTTAATGAGTAATTTTCTCTCCATTGACTTGAAACACTCCTTCATCCCTCTCCTAATTTTTGTTATCTATAGCATTTCAATATTTTCAGGGTAACATTGTCATTATTTTATTCCTCTATTTCCTTCATTTTTTTCCTGCAGTTAAATATATTCAATATTCATTGCCTGACATTTTGGCTAATATATTTAATCATTTCTTACTTGACTAAAGTAGATTCTCTAGTCAATTTCTTGTTCAAAATGTTTGGCATTATATTAAATGAGAATAACTTATAATAGTAACTTCGTTCCCAACAGGGAAATTTTAAATACATCAACATTATATTTGATGTAGGCTGTAAGTTTATGTAGATATCCTTTAGCATATTGTAAAATTTCTTCTCAATTTTTGTGTGTTCAGTTTTATCATAATAGGTGTTACATTATATCAAACATTATCTTGTGTTGATGAGGTCATAATTTTCTCCTTTATAATGTTAATGTGGGGAATTATATTAATTTAAATGTTAAACCAGGTCTTCATTTCTGGAGTAAACACCAATGAGTCACATTGTATTATAATCTTTATATATTGCTAGATCTGATTTGTTTTTATGTTGATTTTTCAATCAATTTTCATGAGAGGCATTAGTTTTTTTACATGTTTTCATTTGCAGTATCTTTGCTAGCTGTTGGTGCTAAGGTTATATAGATTTCTTAAAGTGTTTTGGGGAATGTAATGGTTATTTTCATGTGTCAACTTGGCTGGTTTACGGTGTTCAGTTGTCTGGTCAAACATGCACTGATATCATTGTTACTATCAGGGTATTTCACGGATTTAAATCATTAGTCAACTGCATACATCTATGGCTTATTTCAACTACAATCAACAAAGGAAATTGCTGCAGCAATGAGAGAATTTTCATGTACTTGGTTGTAGGCCTTAAAGATAGAACTGATGATTTCAGCAGTCAGAAAGAAGAATTTCTATCTCATCCTCAGACAGCCATCTTCTCCTGGGGAGTTCATTGTCAACTTCTTCAGTGTTTCCAACTTGCAGCCTGCCCTGTGGAATTCAGACTTGCCAATTCCCATGGTTGTGTGAGCCAATTCTGTTTCTCTGGAAAACCGTGATTAATATAGGGAATGTTCCATGTTCCTCTATTTTCAGAAAGAGTTTGTTAGGTAGGTATTATTTCTTCCCTAAATATTTGCTTAAATTCACCAGTGAAGCTACGTCTGCTTGGATTTTTCTTGTATTCTTTGTAGAAAGTTTGTTTAAATTATTTGTTAATGTTACTGAGATTTTCAATTTCCTCTTTACCTATTTTGGAAAGTTGTGCTTCTCAATCTAAAACACTGTTCTATTATTAATTTAGTTTCACCAGAACTCATTCTTTTACATATTACTCAGATTTTTACTGACATCAATTGCCAAATTCTTGTACTTATTTTTTGGTTCGAGCCTTTTTCTCCAAGATTAACATTGCAATTCGATCTTCTTTGATATTTTAGGATATGACTTTATGTACAGGCACAGCTCATTAAGAATTGGAGGATGAAGCATGAGAAGAATTAATTTCTTATCAAATTTTCCTTGGAAAATGGAGTTAGGGCCTATTCCACAGCCAAGAAAGTTAGATTCACTATCATCTGACAAAGGATGAGGTTCCTTTGGAGAGTAGGGAAGTTCTTTTGTGTGAGGAAAAAAAATTAAGTTCTCTAAAATTTTGGATATATCTAATTTTAGAGAACAAATTTTTCTCATTTGACACCTTGCTTTTCATTTAAAAAGACAAGAATGTGAATTAAACTTTTTTTTTGGGGGGGAAGACATAGTATTTTTACTTCAAGTTTATTTTTTTTAGCAATTTTACCTTGTTTTCGCTTAAGAAAACTTATTCTTTAGCTAAGGTCATAGAAAAGTCCTCTGTTTCAGTCTTGCCTTGAGCAGCACATTTAAGATATATAGGGATTGTCTTTAAACTGTCTATTATTGTTAGAAGAATATACCACCCCACAGACATTGAATTCCTCATTCTGTTCATACTATTCTATGAAGCATGAAGAACCTTGCTTTTAATCATCATGTTATACCAAGGGCCAACTGACAATAATATAATTCATAGTTTTATTATTTTGTGGTATTAGTTGCCAGCTACCTGGCTGTAAATATTAATGAGCTTTTCACTGCCTTCAATTCCAGAAGCCAGAAAGCTAATCTTAAATTTCCCATATTTATATGAGTATTTCTTGCATGAAATACTTAGATGCTATCAAAATTTTACCTATAGTGTTCTTGGATATAAGCAATAGAAAGCCAGACTGCTTGTCTTGAGTAAAAAGGGCATGTATAAAATGGGTTATTCTCAGTTGGTCTGGATTGACTGCATACTTACCTCCAGAATTACCTGAAAAAATTACTGACCCATGACCAATACTTTTAATGTATTAACTAAAGATAAATATTTTCTAATGGTGAATCTATGATTTTTTCGAGGGTTCGTGGGTAGCCATACCAGCCTGACAGTATTGCTTAGTAAAATTAATTGGATTTATGACTTACACCTGATTTTGGTGGACCCTGAGAGAGTTCAGTGATTAAGGTGGGTTACGTAACTGGAATGTGCTTATGTGACCAGTTCACTACATAATATCCTCACCACAGGCAGACTGTGGCCTTCCTGGTACCAAGATGCTGCACATACGAGCTGGTGGTACTTAGGAACCTGAAAAAAAGTGCATCTAATGAGACTGATCTGGATGTGGGAGAATAGATACCTGCTACTAAGATTTCCAGACCCCTTTCAATGTATATTCTTTGGTCTGCTATTGGTATCTTTATAATAAATCTGTTCTCTGGTTACCTACTGTTTGATTCCTATAAGTTCTTTTGGTAGTGAACCATTTAGAGGAGTTAATGTATAATTAAAGCAGGGCTTTCTGTAGGAAGAATGTGAGGGATTTCACAACTGAAGGACTGCCTAATGACTACCTTTAATGCCTATACACTGCTGTATAGGCAGTGGAAGCTATCTGGCCAGGATGTTATAGTGCTTCTGTAGTAATACTGGCTTAAACTTATACCACTGAATGTGCTTACTGTTCAGCATCACTGCCTCTGTAAACCACAAAACCTCCTTTGTTTCAATATCATATTTATCTTTGAGGTTTTAAACTTTTATGTGGGAATAGACTACTCTTTGCCATTATTAAAGCACAGCTTGACATCTTTTCAATCCCTGATGAGATTAAAGTGATCTGAGCTAGCCACCTGGCAAAGGTAAACATAAATTTTCTTTTGGAGGCAGATGACTTTGATAATTATGGTAGCCATAGACGTGAGGTGCTATTTACTCCATTCAAGAAATAACTTGCTGTTCAGCTGTGAGGAATGTAATTAGCTGACAGCATCAAGTTGTTAGCACTTCCCACCTCTGAATCCACTTTATATTCAAACTGAGGTAATTGCTATTTCTGGGCAGACTCCGGGCAATAAATACGCATGTAAGGACATGGTGGGGATAGTAAGATCTGGAATGTCTTCCAAAAGTGGAATTCCCTTAATAAGAAGTCTGCTCCAGAGCACCCCATTGAGTTGGCCAAGATCTTATTGCATTCATGGCATGAACTCTTTCTACCTAATCCTGCTTCTTCCCCCTTTATCTGAGTAGGTGACCTTAAAAATGAATACAATGTTACATTAATTAAATCAGTGTGATATTGGTGAAAGAATTGGAAAATAAATCAATGAAACAGAACAGAGTCCAGTAACAGATCCAAATATATATGGATATTAGATTTATAAAGTAGTATACATCATCAGGAAAATGGATGTTTCTGAATCAATCGGATAGCTAAATAGAAATAAAATTTTAAAAAATTTGTTGAGCCTATCTTCATACCTTTCATATTTTTATTTTACTTGAACAGCAGACATACATGTGAAAGTTAAAACATGAATTTTCTGGAAGAAAACTAGGATAATCTCTTAAAATTTGAGGGGTAGGAAAAGATTTAACTGAAACAAAAAGTAAACCAACAGGAAATATTCATTGCTGATGGGAGCATAAAATGGCATAATGATCTTGGAAAATTTTTGGCAAGATAAATAAAAAATCTTGTATTTTGAGTATTCCTAGGACTATGTCCAATATTTATATGTGCAGCAGTATCCATATAGACAAAAATGGAGACAACCAAAATGTCCAGGAACTAGGGAAAGGGTAAATAAATTATTTTATGTTCATGTAATATATTATTTTACAGAAATAAAAGATTAGGAAATTGCTGGTATATATAAAATTGATGAATCTCACAAACATAATATCTAATTCATTATAAAGTATAATTAATTTTATATAAAGTAAAAAGTTGGTGAGATTAATCTATGTTATTGAAAGTCACCATGGACTTCAGGATCATGGTTTCCATTAAGGCAGAATAACTAAGAGTGACTCAGTAGCATGAGGTAGGCTTCTATATTGCAGATAATATTCTATTTTAACTTGTGTGTGATTCAATAATTAAAGTAAGCATTAATGAATTAAAAATGAGGAAAAATGATCAAATTAAGAACTATAACAAATAGCTAATATTTTTACCCAAAAAGTAAAATAAGGAAACCAATATACAGTTCATTCAAGGAAAAAAAAAAATAAACTAAAAAACCAATTAATGAATGTAAAAGACTATGGATTAGAAAGGGAACTACCAGATACAAGGGAAAATGATGGTTAGGAAAACATGTTTCTAAATTCTATGGAAATAATATTAAAACTCTGCATAGAATAGGTATTTTTAAAATTGTCCTTCAAAAGTTGGGGGGAGTGGGAAGCAGATGTGGCTTAAGTGGTTGGGCACCCATCTACCATATGGGAGGCCCTGGGTTCGGTTCCTGCGGCCTCCTGGTGAGGGCAAGCTGGCCCATGCCCACGGAGGGCAGATGGCCCGTGCCCATGGAAAGCTGATGGCCCGCAACCATGGAGAGCTTGTGCAGCAAGATGACTCAACAAAGGGAGACAAGCAGACACAGAGGAAAAATGCACAGTGAATGGACACAGAAAGCAGATAGCGAGCACAAGTGGCAAGGGGGAGGGAATAAATAAATAAATCTTTAAAAAAAAAAAGTGGGGGGGGAGTTTAAAACATTCACAAATAAACAAAAACTGAGAGTGTTTGATCTCCAAAATGCCCCACAAAAGAATTAGTAAAGGGATTTCTGCTGGTTGAAAGGAAAATACAGGAGAGAGTGCCTTGGAGTAGTGTGAAGAAATGAAAATCTTCAGTAAAGGTAACTAAAAGGATAAATTGCAAATATATCTTAAATATATAACTTTACAACTGAATTCTTATATGAGTCAAAATACAAATGAACAAGAAAAAGGCATATTTCCTGATAATAGACACATAAAATATAAAGAGGTAATGTGGGACAAAAGCAATATAAAGAGTGGAAACAGAGGGATATGGGAGAAGAGAATATGTATCCTACTGAAGCTAAGTTGGTATTTTTTCAAATTTGTAGTTTATAGATGTAGGTTGTATAATACAAACCACAGGGTAGCCACACACACACACACACAAAAGGGTTTTAAAAAAATAGAGAGAAATGAGAAAGAGATCAGTCAGAAATATCAGAAAAGATCAACTATACAGAAAAGGAGGTATCAATAAAGGAAAAGAGCAACAAAAATGATATAAAATATAAAAACCAAAGGACAAATTGGCTGAAGTAAGTACTGCCTTTACCGTAATAACATTAAATGTTAATGGATTAAACCCCCCAATCAAAAGACATAGATTGGCAAAATGGATAACAAAGTATGACCCAAATATATATTGTTTACAAAAGATTCACTTAAGACCCAAAGACACAAATAGGTTAAAAGTTAAAGAATGAAAAAAGATATTCCAAGCAAATAGTAACCAAGAAAGAGCTGGGGTAGCTATAATAATAATGGACAAAATAGACTTGTAGACAAAAGCTGTTACAAGAGACAAAAAATGACATGTTATATTAATAAAAGTGACAATCCACTAAGAAGATATAACAATTATAAATATTTATGCATCTACCACAATGCCACAAAATGCATGAGACAAACACTGGCAAAATTGAAAGGTGAAATAGACAACTCTACATTAATTCTTGGAGACTACAATACACCACTCTAATCAATAGACAGACCATCTAAGCAGAAGATCAATAAGGAAATAGAGAAGTTTAGTAATATAATAGATGAACTAGACTTAGCAGACATATACGGAACATTGTATCAAGACACACTTCTCAAGTGCACATGGATCGTTCTCCAGGATAGACCACATGTTGGGTCAGAAAACAGGTCTCAAAAATCATTTTCTTTGACCATAATGGAATGAAGCTGGCAATTAAGAAGGGGCAGAGAACTGAAAAATACACAAGTATATGGAAGTTAAATAACATACTCTTAATCAATTTATCAAAGAAGAAATTACAAGGGAAATCAGTGAATATCTTCAGATGAATGAAAACAAGAACATAACATACCAAAACTTACGGGATGCACAGGCAGTGCTGAGAGAGAAATATATAGCCCTAAATGCTTATATTATAAAAGAAAAAAAAGAGCTAAAATCAAAGACCTAATTGCACATCTGGAGGAACTAGAAAAGGAAGAGCAAACTAAACCCAATCAAGCAGAAAGAATGAATAACAAAAATGAATAAAGTATTAAAAACACTAAAATTCATTAAAAACCAAAAGATGGTTCTTTGAAAAGGTCAATAAAATTGACAAACCCTGAGACTGAAAAATAAAAAGAGAGAGAGGATGGAAATAAATAAAATCAGAAATGTGGGGACCATTTCTATTGACTCCATAGAAATAAAAAGTATCATAAGAGGATAATATGAACAACTGTATACCAAAATATTAGACAGCCTAATTGAAATGGACAAACTCCTAGGAACACATGAACAACTTACACTGATTCCAGAAGAAATAGAATATTTCAACAGATCAATTACGGTAAAGAGATTGAATTAGTAATTAAAAAAAACCTCCCAACAAAGACAAGCCCAGGACCAAATCGTGAATTCTACCAAACATTCCAAGAAGAATTAATACCAATTCTGTTCAAACTCTTCCAAAAAATTGAATAGGAGGGGCTACTACCTAACTCATTCTATAAGGCCAATATCACTCTTATACCAAATCCAGATAGAGATACTACAAAAAAATTACAAACCAATTTCTCTTATGAATATAGATGAAAAAAATCCTCAACAAAACATTAGCAAATAGAGTCCAACAGCAAATTAAAAGTATTATAAACCATAATCTAGTGGGATTTATACCAGATATGTAATGGTGCTTCAGTGGTTCAACATAAGAAAATCAATTAATTTAATTCACCACATTAACAAAATGAAGGGGAAAAAACACATGATAATCTCAGATGACACAGAAATGATATTTGACAAAATCCAGCATCCTTTCTTGATAAAAACACTACGAAAAATAGTAATAGAAGGAAACTTCTTCAATATTATGAAAGGCATATATGAAAAACCTACAATTAACAACAAACTCAATCGTGAAGGAATGAAAACATTCCCTCTAAGATGTGGAACAAGGCAAGGATGTCCACTGTTAGCCCTGTTATTCAGCATTGTACTAGAAGTTCTAGCCAGAGCAGTTAAGCAATCAATCAATCAATCAATCAATAAATGGTATCCAAATTGGAAAGGAAGAAGCAAAACTTGGACTATTTGCATATAATATGATATTATACCTAGGAATATCTGAAAAAATCTACAACAAAGCTGCTAGAGCTAATACAGGAGTTTAGCAAAGTGGCAGGGTACAAGATCAGCACACACAAATCAGTAGTGTTTTATACACTAGTAATGAGCAATCTGAGGAGGAATTCAAGAAAAAAATCCTTTTACTATAACAGCTAAAAGAATCAAATACCCAGGCATAAATGTAACCATGGATGTAAAGGACTTATACATGATAAACTACAAACTTTTCTAAAAGATATCAAAGAAGATCTAAATAAATGGAAGGACATTTCATGTTCATGGACTGAAAGACTAAATATCATTAAGATGTCTGTTCTACCTAAATTGATTTACAGATTCAATGCAATGCCAATAAAATTTCTAACAGCTTACTATGCAAAAATGGAAAAGCCTATTTTCAAGTTTATTTGGAAGGGTACGGGGCCCCAAATAGCCTAAAATATCTTGAACAAAAAGAATGAAGTTAGAAGACTAACACTTCCTGACGTTTAGCTTATTACAAAGCTACAGTGTTCAAAAGAGTATGGTACTGGCCCAAGGAGAGATAC
This sequence comes from Cabassous unicinctus, assembly GCA_029593785.1. Lineage (NCBI taxonomy): Eukaryota > Metazoa > Chordata > Mammalia > Cingulata > Chlamyphoridae > Cabassous > Cabassous unicinctus. The sequence goes on along the minus strand of JAQZBX010006476.1, from coordinate 37,116 downwards.
ATAGATGAATGGAATCAAATTGAAAGTTCAGAAACGGACCCTCACATCTATGGCCAATTGATTTTTGACAAGGCTGTCAAGTCCACTCAATTGGGAAATAATATTCTGCTCAATAAATGGTGCTGGAAAAACTGGATCTCCATTCTCCATTTGCAACAACAGAAAATTACAAGTGTTGGAGAGAATGTGGAGAAATAAGATACTCATTCATTGCTGGTGAGAATGTAAAATGATGCTGCCACTGAGGAAGACATTTTGACAGTTCCTCAGAAAGCTAAGTATAGAATTACCAAATGACCGAGCAATCCCTCTATTAGGTATATACCCAAAAGAATTGAAAGCAGGGACTCAAGCAGAGATTTTCACACCTATGTTCATAGTGGCATTACTCACAATTGCCAAAAGATGGAAGCAACCTAAGTGTACATCAACAGATGAATGGAAAAACAAAATATGGTATATGCATAGAATGGAATATCATTCAACATTAAAAAAGAATGAAGGTCTGATTCATGAAACAATGTGGATGAATCTTGAAGGCGTCATGTTGAGTGAAATATACTGATATAAAAAGTCAAATATTTTATGGTCTCACTGCTGAGAAAGAATTAGAATAAACAAACTCATATGGATAGAATCTAGAATATAGGAAAGAAAGAGTTGGGTTGAGGGTAGGGACTGGGTAGTTAATGCTTATGTGATAGAGAATCTCTAGGTTGATTGTAAAGTTTGGAAATGGATGGTGGTGACCATAGTACAACATTGTGAGTATAATTAACAGCAGTGAATTATATATGTGAATGTGGTTAAAATGGGCAATTTAAGTTGTGTATATGTTACCAGTTTAAAAATTAAAAGCTAAAATATAGCACTGTACAACACAGTGAACCTTATTGTAAACAATGGACTGTAGTTAATAGTATAATTTTTAAAATTTTTCTTTCATAAATTATAACAAATGTACCACACTAATGCAAAGTGTTTATGATAGGACAATATATAGAAAATACATACTCATAAACTATGTATTATAGTTAATAGTGCAATTATAATATTCTTTCACCGATTGTAACAAAGGTACCATGCTAATGCAAAGTGTTAATAATGGGGGAGGGCAGATATGGAACGCTATATTTGCCACATGATTGTTCTGTAAACCTGCAACTTCTGTACTTAAATAAAACAGCAAAGACACTATCTACCTAACCAAATATAAATTTCCATCTACCATATATTATTGATTGCAGGGTTAAATGCCTAGTTTTGCCACTTACAAGGCAAGTGACTAAAACTGCTTGTCCAATTTTTTTTTTCTGTAAAATGGGGATAACTATCTCATCTATAGATATGGTGTTTAAAAAGACAGTGCATATAAACTACTTCAGCTGATGTATTGCAGCGATTCAATAAATTTAGCTATTATTAAAAAAAATAAAATAGAAGGACAAAATTGACTTAAGAGGAAATATAAGAAATAAATTGATTAATAATCATAGACAAAAATGAAAAACATGTTAAAGCCCTACACTATTAAACAATATTCAAGCCCAAGTGTCTCCCAATGAAGGTTTTTTTTTACTTCTTTAAATTGAAGTTCATCATTTATACATGACTGATTGCAAACCTATGTTAAGCAGTTTCATTAAGGTGGTGGTATTAAGAAAAAGTAGGCTCCATTCTTAGTATGATAAAATATTTATTACAAAACAATAATAGACACATTATGTGATGTTACCATAGAAAAATTCTTCCAATGAAATCAGTGGTAAAGCATAAAGTATGTTAAATGTAACATTGTTCTGGAAGGGTCAGTTAAAGCAATTAGATAAGATAGTTAAAGAAGAAATATAAGTAATTAACACTTGGAAGAAGATTATCAGTATTTTTGTGATATAAAATTGTACACTTATATCCAGTAGAATTTGTTGAAAGCTTTTTAAAATAAGTAAGATGTTAGGTAAGAATCAATAACATCATCACTTATAAATAAAGAAAATGTTAAAATATTTTGGAGAACAAAGAAGTCATGAATGATAGGAAAAAGGCATTCAATCTCTATGAAAACTCAATATCTTAGCCACGGGAATAGATAATGATTTGGAAAACAATTCTCAACTTTTTACATGTGCCCCTACCTTTACTATCCTCAACACTATAATGATTCCATCTCTAATGACAACGTCCAATTGACAATTCCACCCAGAACAATGCTTCTACATAGTCCTATAACTGCCAATCTGTACCAAACTATAAATACTTACCCCAGCCTTTGTGAGCTTCTGTCTCTATATTCCAGCCCCACTAGTCAGTAATGAGAAAAATAATTTAATATACAAAAAAAACTAGATTCATTTCTTTAATTAATTAACTGCAGGGGCTTAGATTCCCATAATATCATGTTAACAGTGATTCCAGGCTTTCTCTATAATTTCACTCGTATGTACCTCCAGAACTCATAGGCTTTAACATGGGTTCAATTCATTTTATTATTATTCTGTTCTCATATGCAAAAACAATACCAGAAATACTCCTTGAACCCAGATGCAGTCATTTGTGATGTTACCACACACTTGTCTTTGATTTCTCTGTTGTTTTCTATATTGTCAGGATGTTGGAGCAATCTGCTTTTACCAGTCCTTTTATTTTCCTTGACTGCATATTTTATATGTAAGGGTGTTTGCTGCAGCATTGTTTTCAGAGCAGAATCTTGGAATGAACCTAAAAGTAAATCAATAATATATTGTCAAAATAATATATTGTCAATAATATATTGTGTATATCTATACCAAAGAAGATTAAAATTAAAAATTAAGAGTGGCATATATCTATATCCATTGAGGTGAAATAGACACAGCATATATGGAGAGTTTTATATAGTTTTTTACAGTTGCCATCAGTAGTTATATCTCATCTACATAAATTTATCTCATTTGTAGGAAAAGATCTGGAAAGATGTTCACTAAAATTTTGATGTTTATAATTATAAATGGTGATCCCCTTTTTATTTCTTCTAGTTGAAGTTTTCTTTTTTTAAAAAATTTTTATCTATGTAAATTCCTCCCACATATCTTCCCCCACCCCCAAAAAAATACCTTTAAAAATACACAATTATTTGCTCTTAGAATGGACACCATTTTTTTTCCTTTAAATATATTTCTATAACATAAGTCTTCTAAAGAGTATAAATACATGTATGTTATTGAATGGTATATTAGTCTGCCAAAGGGGTGCTGATGCAAAATACCAGAAATCTTTTGGCTTTCATAAAAGGTATTTATTTGGGGTAGAAGCTTACAGGACCTGGCCTTAAAGCATAAGTTACTTCCCTCACCAAAACCTGTGGCCATGTGTTGGGGCAAAATGGCTGCCGACATCAGCAAGGGTTCAGCCACCCTCTTCCTCTTAAGGCTCCATGGTCCCAGCTTCTTCTAATATCAGCTGTAGGCTGGGATAAGTCTCGTCTCTTTCCTGGGGCTCATTTCTCTCCCGGCTCAGCTGTTCTGTTCTCTCCACAAGGTCAGCTGTAGACTATCAAGTTCTCTCTCTTCCCCAGGGCCTCTGCTGTGTCTATGAAGCCGTCTCTATTCCTCTGTGTTCTTCTCCTGTGTGTTTACTTCCCGGGGCTCCAGTATCAAAAACTCCAACTGTCTCCTCTGCTGTGTGGGTTCCTCTGTGAGTCCCTGCCCACCAAAGGGTGGGGACTTGAGGTCCTACTGACGTGGCCCAATCAAAGCCTTAATCATAATTTAATTAAGTAAAAGTGAAACCTTTGAAGTTAATACAATCTAATATGCCCAGAAGAACAGACCAGTTTACAAACATAATCCAACATCTGTTTTTTGGAATTCATAAACAATATCAAACTGCTACAAAGGGTGTTGGCATTGTTTTTCCATCTTCTAAGATAACATTGTAATGAAACCTATTAAACATAGAATGTCATAAATGTACCCTACAGTGATATAAACTTATGTCCCACAGGAAATTAATGAGATTAAATTATACTTTCATTCACTTTTACTCTTAATTAATAGGAGTATCTTGTAGGAATTTGAGTGAGATAATTTGGTTTTTCCTTTGATTCTTGTAATATGTAACACATTGAAACACTAGCTTCACAGGTGATGTTTTCTTCTGGAGAAGGGGGTATATTGTTGCCTGAGGCTGCCATAAATTTACCACAAACTCAGTAGCTTAATATAACAAAAATTAATTCTCACAGGATGGGAGAACAGAAGTCTGTATCAGTAGGCTTTAGGGGAGATTTCACTCCTTGCTCCTTTCAGCTTCTAGTGGCTGCCGGCATTCCTTGGCTTGAAGCCATGTCACTTCGTTCTCTGCCTCCATCTGCACATGACCTTCTCCTCTTCTGTGTGTCTCTCACAAACCTCGTCCTTCCTTTCCCTAAAAAAGTTACTTAGAACTCACCCCAGTAATCCAGGATAAATTCCTCCTCTCAAGACCCTTAATTTTATCACTTCTTTCGCCATATAAGTTAACACACAAATTTCAGGGCTTTGGCGTCGATATCGTTTTCAGCCTGTCTGAAGGGAGAAATGGAGAAGCTGGCCTCGCTATCAGATGACTGGAAGATGTCTAAGAGTGATTACTGTGCTGATCTATCTCCTACACTGAAGTGGCTTCAAGTTTCAGTTACCAACTGCTAGGATGTTAGAATGGCGGTGAGGATTGTGTGGTGTTAATAGAAAAATTATCTAGTATCCCTTTCTCTGGCCCTCTTCTTTTTGGGATTTCCCTCTATTCTTAGGCAGCCAGCCTCAATTGCCCACACTCATCTCCTTGGTTCCTCCATCCAGAAGGAGGTAGGCTTATTTTCACATTTTTATCTTTCCATGCAGTTACTCTGCTACTACTGCCCAACATAAGAGGAAACTGAAATTCATCAATGCTGATCACTTCTTCAAGTTTCTGCACTCTTCTTCTGTCTTCTTCCTTTATGTTTACTCTTCACAATGATCAGATTGTTATTTTGTTTCATTTGGTTCAGAGTTAATAGTTTGCAGGAGAGTTGGTCTGTAGGAGGCTTACATAGCCTGCTATGGGGAATTCTCCAAGCCTGGTTCTTTTAATTTAGCTCCAATACATGTTCAAATACCCCTACCCAAGAAGTTTCCTCCTAGACAGTCACAGTCAGGGAAATTACAGTCTCTTCTATTCTCTATAGAGAGTGCATGTAGTAGAAGAGTATCCTAATGAATCTAGTGAGGAATAGAATTGCATTTTTATACATTTAAGTAGAAAGTAGATGAATGTAGTCATTTACTGATTACTAGGGGGAAAAGTCAATGCTCGTATTATTGGCATAGTGAAGTTGTTTTGCTTTAGCTAAAGTTCAAGTAAACATAAAAGGAGTCCAATCAAATCTTGTATTATTATAGAAAAAAGGGTCAATTATGCAACCACTAGAATATTCTTCTCCCCAAAAGTTCAACTAATTTATGCTTCTTTTTTTCTTACTAATTCATTTACAGCTTGCCTCTTGCACATATTGCCCAAGAGGATTTGAACAAAATGTTATTTTTATTTAATTTTATTTGTAAGCAAACAATAACATATATGTTATATGATATTGAAAAACAGAATAAAAAAGATTCATAAGTTTATTTATAAAATCTGCAAACATCATTAGAATTTTCTTCTTTATTCTACATTTACTCATTGAATCAAGACTATATCTGGAGAAGACAAGAAAGCTATTCAATTTTGGACTATTAAACTTTAAAGGAGTTTATAATAACTTACCTTCATGGAAACCATGTCAAACTTTATTAAAATCAAATTGTATTATTGTTTAAAAATAGATACTGAAGAGTAAATAAATAAAAATCATAGTAACCTAAACTTCTCATTTTAGTCAGTAATCATCCATCACATTCCATGGCTCAATATCCTACCAGGAGTTGTTCAAAGTAACATAAATTAGAAATATTTTTATCGTATTTTCCTCTTCTTCAGTGTCGTTTGTGGTTACTTTAAACATTAAAAAGATTTGGCATTAAGAAGTTATTTTATCTAACTGTTTTGTCTACAGTCAACATGTACTGCTTATGGTAGATTCTAATTTGCCTTTGATGTCAGAATATTCCTGTTTTCGTCGATAGGTGGAATTGCTATGTATCATGAGTGGGCTGAAAATGTTTTTCAACTATTACCTTGCTTAAGAAAAACCTGACCTTTGAATTAAAACAGGAATTCGGAACCTCTCTATATTATTAGCATAAAACTGTAGCTTGAAAAGTGTGTTGCATATTAGAAAAATAACTAAATAACAGAACTGATTAAGGACATTTTCCTGCTCCTTATGTTGAATTGTCACTTTACATCCTGCTTTATCAAATAAATTCCCCTGCATTATTTTCCATGAGTTTTCTAGTGGGAATATCTCTCTTCTCATACATAGAAGATAAATAAAAACAACAATAAAAAGAATCCTTTTTTTCCTTTCCTTTCCGATCAGAGGATTTATATCCAGATACTGTGATTTTTCAGAGAACTAGCATATAGGTGATTATGAATTAACATACATCAAATGGTATCAAGCAATCATTACTAATTTTAGATCACTATAGAACAGCATGAAAAACTGCTCATATGTTGAAAAGCCATCAGAGGACACCCTGTGATTTAACCAAGTTTTATCAAGATATATCTTTTAAAATATAAAGGTAAAAATTATTCTCTCTTTAAATTTCTTAGAGTAGATTAAAGATATTTTCAAATTTTAGTTCAAAAAACATATAAGAAATAAATACAGATTTCTTTAATAAATGGATAATTGTCAAACTACAGCATTTTTAAGGACATACATTTTTCTCAACACCTATCCTCTGTGATACAATTATAGCAATGTTCTTTACAAGTTCATGAAAAACTTTTAAATTGCATTTTATGTATTCCTTAATATTAAATTTTTCTCCAAAATTTTTAAATATTGTAGAATGTTATAAGTCTATTTTTCTCTACCCTGAAGGTTCATTTAGTATTGTTTGCCATAAAAGGAAATTGACAGCTATCTGAAGCACAAGAAAGAAAAATTTACAAAAGTCATAGTCACAGTAATGACATAGAAAGTAAGTCTTTGCTAACATAAAATAATTCATTTCAAATAATCAATGCTTACTATACACTTAAAAACGATACTGCTCAAATTTAATGGGTGATCCCAATGTGTTATAACCATGTACAATCCCATCCCTGTGAGAGCAGGTATAACATGTGACTCGCTTCTAGCCAATAAAATATGATAAAGGTGATGGCATAGTCATTCCTTTAATTACATTATGTTATGTAAGACTCCAATTGAGCAGACTGAGTGAAAGACGCTCCTGCTGGTCTTGAAGAGGTAGGCTGCCATGTAGAGAGAGGTCCTCTGAGAGGGCCACGTGGCAAGACACTACGAGCAGCCTCTAGAAGTAGAGATCAAATCCTGGCTGACAGCCGCCAAGAAATAAGAAATCTCAGTCTAAAATCCACAGGGAACCAAATTCTACCAACCATTCTATGAGAATGAAAGATGATCCTGAGCTTGAGAAAGAACACATTCCAGGTGACACCTTGATTGTAACCTTGCGAGACCCTGAGAGGACCCAGTTAAGTTGTGCCTGAAAACTGTGATAATGAATTTATTTAGGTTTGTAAGTTTGTTAGGTTTGTTAGGTGTGTAATTTGCTACACAGCAATAAAGAACAAATCCACCTTGTTAAATGTCTCTTTGATCTTACCATTTAAAGTTATTGTAATCTATGAAGTAATTGAACATGAGTGTGACTATGTGTATATATGTGTATGTGAAACAATTGCATATCAAATCGGCATTTGACACTAGTTTTTTTCAACAGAAATTTGTATTGGTTTCTGAATTTAATAACACAATCTTTGATTTATATAACCAAGGTGACTTTCATTATAAGTGAAAAAATGCAAGAACTAGTTAAACATATATAAGTGATTTGGAGTATTTTGATTAGTAAGAATAAGAAAACATCAGAAAATATTGAACAGATATTAATATTAGCAATGACACTATTAAAATATCCAAAATAACGGAAAAGCATTTTACTTTGGTGTTTTAAAATAATAAAGGATCTATTATTTCCAGTTCACAGATGCAGTTCAAAAATTTTAAGCAAATTTCATAAGAAACTACTCCAAATGTATAGCCAGTCCTTGATTAAAAACTGAATCTAACTTTTCCCAAAGAAAAAATAAATAAATAATTGAAATATTCTCTCTAATAATTCCTTATATACAGGGCATCATGTATACTGAAAAAAAATTTGTGCCAACCTGAATTAAATGAAATCTTAGGCTTCAGAAAGTAGAACAAATATGTAGTCATGGCATAATGTATATTTTATATGTTTGCTTATTTATTTATTTATGCTTAAATTGGGTATAGTGATTTCTTTAAAAATACTTTATAATGAAAGGAGATGCTAGATTACCAATCACTACTGGCTCTACATAAAGAATGAATCTTCTAATGCAAGACCTCTAAAAAAAGAGTAGTCAAGGATATTCAAGAGGTGACCTTATTGATGATGCTTTAGCTTGCATAGTTAATCAGGTACTTGATGCATGTTAACATTGGATGAAATATATAATGTAACAAATTTCTGATTCCAAAAATATAAACAAATAATGCTTGTTTTTAAACAGAGAGTTGTAATCTTTTTTCCAGAGGTTTTCTTTCACCAAGAAACATTGTAATTATTTTGTTAATATAAATTAGCATTAAATAATTTTTATTATCTGAAAATGAAAAATACTTGGACACATTTTCCAAAACATATTCAAAGTGCATTTCACAATAATTTGATTGTTACTCTAATGTGAACTTTTTAAAATTTTGTTTACTGATTTTTAACTAAAAAGAGAAAATATAGAATAGTTACAAAGTAGTAACTTATATTCAGCATTATATTTATTACTTTAAAGATAACTTGTCATTTGTTTTTATTATTGAATTCTTTATTCAAGAAAGGAAATTGAACCATTTATTTCCAGATTTTTATTGATGTATAAATTTTTTAAATGAATGTTCTGTTTAGTAAACAATCATTTTGACAATGGAAATAACAAAATAAGTAGTTATATAATATTGTAATGCAAAGTTTAATCATCCTGACAAAGCTATAATGATTTTTACAATTTGACAAAAGCAAAATTTACATACAGTTTTAACTGTTTCCATTTTAATCCAAGTTCCATTGACTTACTTGATTTCCCCTGGCAGAGGTAAATTTTTTGACATTTAAAGAATTCCCCTAGCAACACGTTTTCTAATGCATTGTACTCTGGCAATTATGATCATTCCAGTTCATTAGATGCTGTCTGGAAACAAAAAGAATGAAGCAGAAATACTCCCTACTGATACATTATTTTTGGAGGATTGGCATTACACAATTAGCAAATGTTATTAAAAGTCTTTAAGTATCATTAGTGAAGAAGAATGGAAGACTGTTTAATAGTTACCCCTCTCTGGGTTTTAAATGGATTGATAGTGCATGAAGTCATTTAAAGATATAAAATATAAGAAGACAGGCAGGACCATCTGTTTTATATATTCATTAACTTGTACATTTTATTTGGCATAATTATTTCCTTAAAAAAAGCATACTTTGAAGTGATACTGTATTCATAAAAGAAGGTTAAACACTTTCACATTTCTTAGATTAAAACTTACCTTTAATAACATTTTGGCAACACTTATATTAGAATTCTAGTTTATTGCTTTTATATTATGTTACTATACCCCCTTCAATGTTGTGATAAGAAAACCTGACTTAAAATGAAAAAGTTCTTACAATGCAAATCAGAGCGTGATATTATTACAGGAATCTTTCTTTGTCTTTGAAATGCCATAGCTTCAAAAAGGTATCATTTTATATGAAAAATTGTTGGTAATAGAATGTTTGGATAATAGCCCAAGATGTGTCACTAACAAAAACATTTAAAGATTAAACAAGCTGAAGTATGTTACCTTTGAAATGGTAGTATATTTACGTGACTAGAGTTCAGAACTATTGTATTTTTTTTTTTCATGTATTTATCTTGAGAAATAAAGAGCAGGGTTTTAACAATGGTCATAAAACATTAAATCTCTATTTGCTACAAAGCAATAGAGGCAGAATTATAGAGCTGGCCAGCCAAGACACTCCAATAAGTTGGAAAGGCATATTTTAAAATAGAAATCTTTATATAACTCATGGAATGTGGAGACGTGTAACTCCCAAAATACTAAATATCATACTTTTAGAAGCATTAAGATATTTTAAAAGAACATGTAAGACAAAAGCATTAACAAAACATGCTTGCCAGTATCTGTTTTTGCCTTTTGAGTGTTGTTGCAGTAGGTAAAGAAGCCTTACTCCCAACAAAATAGCATGTTTTTATAAATACTTTAAAAAAACAAAACAGAAGTCTTTAAAAATACTCTTGTTAGCATCTATATAACTCTGTTGAGTATTGTTGTGATACTAAGCATACGATTCCAAATGCAACGAGAGAAACCACTGCAAATATCCAGAAAGCAGCCTTGAGAACACTTCAAGAATTTGACATTCACAATCATTAAAAGTTTTGAAACTGAATAATGTGTAGAGAATAAATATTTACTGGGAATTAGTGATATTTACTGTTCCAATTTTAAGTCATTTATTATATCTCCACCAAACCTTTCAGATTTGGAAGAGCAAAAAGGAAACTCAATTGAAAAGAATTACGTAAATTAAAAAGTATCAACAACATCATATCCAAATAGTATTATCACATTGACTCTGCTTTCACCAGGAGAATTCCATTATACGTCAATCTGTTTTTTAAATCCAGTTTCTTAAGAGAAAATTAGTTTGTCCTTCATTGCTATGTTGAATAAATATTTACAGAAAATCCATTTGAAGGAGTATCCTGTTAGAACATTGCCTATGTTTGACCATGTAGAGTCATATCTATATTTATCTTTAGAAATAAAATTATGATTATGTGATGAAAAAATATACCAGACGTCTGCAAATTTCTCTTTAACCTTGATATCTTTAATGGCTCAACACCAGATACTCTGAATTTATCTAGAACCAGGAAATAGCAATCAAACTTAGGCAACCAAAGTAAGTGTCATAAATCCACATTTAAAAACTCATAACTTTTACATATTGGTCAGCCCTAGAATATTCAGACTCTAATCGTAACCACAGGTAGAATAAACTTGATTATATGATATCATAGTCCCCATAGATTTGGCTGGGTTGGAGACAGTGTATTAGGGAGGAATATATTAGACTAGTTACAAATGACTGGGGCAGAAATGTTAGCTAATGGTATTACAGCAAGTATACAGAAATAACAAAAAGACATTTGTTTTGATTTACTTACTACACTTATTTTTGTGTCTATTATTGCTCAATATATCAATTAATATATCAATTAGTATTGGTAATGGTGGCAGTCTTCAAGTGGGCTGTTTTCCCAATTTGAAAATTCCCCCCAAAATCCATATTTTAAAAATATTGGTCCTTTTATAAGGATGAAGATTAATTACCTGAACATATAATTATTGTGAAACATTATTTCATTTAATCATAAGTTCTAATACTTATTAATTTCAATACCCCAATATAGTCTTAAAAATATTGAGGAACCAAAGATATTTAACTTCTGTGAATTATATCTACAGATATTCCCTATATTAGAAATTAACACATAGAACTCTAAATTTTATGAATTAACTTTAAGAGACAATAATAGCTTGTTTAATGGTTATAGTAATAGAATTTTCATGAGGTATAATTATTTTTCAAAGCAAAAATATTGGAAAGAGAGGCATGGTTTTACATATTTGCAAATCTTTTAAAAATTTTGTTTTATAAAAAACAGCTGGATTCACATGTATCTGCATTCAGTTTGTTGTGATATGTTCTTTTTTATTAAAGTGAAAACACACAGCTCAGATAAATATATGATTGGTAAAAAGAAGAGTATTTTCATCATCTTTTCATATATAATCCTGGATATTCTTCTTTGATATTACACTCAAACTCCATAAGCGGTAGATTCTTAAAGGCAAGCTGCAATGTGGAATCTAAAACTTTAGAATAAAATTTTCATACATACTCTTGCATTTTGACCCATTTTGCACTTTGAATGGATCTTTCATTCATACATGATTACAAAAAGTCAAATACTGGTCATTTTGAAAACGTGCAATGAAATGATGTGGACTGGCTCCATGCTCCCAGATGGGCATTTCTTATAAAAGCCCAGGCTGACACCTGGACACTGACTGCTGGCTTCAGTGCCCATGCTGCACTGTGGAAAACTCGCTGCGTGGCTCCCTGATGCGCTGTGACCAGCGCCTCCCCCCAACGGCTCGGGATCCTCCACTAAATGCTGCATCCAACCTGGTTCCACACGCCTCATAAAGTCATTAGTGCAGTCCAGTGGCACTTGGGCCGATGGACTTAAAGACTTTGTTATCTTCCATCTTTAAATTTATTGTGTGCCATGACTTGGTTATTGTGCAATGGTCCTATTGTAGTCATTGTTGAATATTTACATGACATTTCCAAACTATTCACATTTTAATACATGAAGATAATGAGTACCATTATAAGATTGGGGCTCTGAAATATTCAATGAATACTGCTGAAAGAAAAGAAAATTGCTTTTAATCTTCTGAAGTTATTCAATGTAATGTAATCCCTAAGAAATACTATATAGTGGTTATAGAGTATATATCTTATATACTGTCTATCTTACAGTTTAAAATCTAATTTGGCCATTGAACTTTGGCAAATGAATGATTGAAAAACAACAAAGTTTTCACTGAATAATCTTTCAAGGCATATTCTATTCAAATTAGGGAGCTCTTAAAAGAATTTGGATTTCTGGAAGTGTGGAATTCAGCCTTTTATTCCTGTAACCACCTATATAACTACATAACAGTGGGTCCATATTGACCTGGTGGCCATGCCCCTCTGTGTGGGTGTGTTTTATTTTCCATGGGAAACTGTGTGTTCCCCTATGCCCTTTAATTTTTTTTTACATTTTGAAAAGCAGATATTTATTTGGGAAGGAATCATCAGTCCAGAATATTTTATTTCTTTCTTATTTATTTACATGCTAAGTTGTTCCCAAGAAACATTTAAAGTTGTTTTAAAGGATATGTAACACATAAGAAAATAACAATTAGATATAGGTAAGAAAGAACAAAGGGAAAAAGACAGGAATAAGGCTGGTACAAAAAGGCATGCTTTCCAGTGCTTTTCTACATTTGTAATAAATAGCAATGAAAGGACATATGGATGGAAGATCTCCTGTGCCATCACTGGCTGCAAACTCAGAAATGCTCAGATTGGGTCTGGAGGCAGAAGGATAGGCATCTCTCTTCCCACCCCAACTTTACCTGTGTGCTCAATTATGAATCACGAGAATTGGCAGAAAGTTAAGTACAGAAATACCATATAACCCAGCAATCGTACTTCTAGCCAAATACCCAAAAGGATTGAAAGCAGGATATTTGCACACTTATGTTAGTAGAAGCATTATACATTATTGCTAAAACGTGGAAGCAACCCAAGTGCCCATCAACAGATGAGTGCATAAACAAAATGTTGTATGTACATACAAAGGAATATTATTCAATCATAAAAAGGAATTAAGTTCTGATGTATGCTACAACTTGGATGAAACTAGAAACCATCACATTCAGTAAAATAACCCAGACACAAAAAAACATATATTGTGTGATCTCATTGATATGAAATAATTAGATTATTCTAATAACCAGAGTCAGAAACTTGAGTATATGTTATCAGAGACAGTGGTAGAGTAGGTAATGGAGAGTTAAATGCTCAGTTAGTACAGATTCTAAATTAGGGGTGAGGGAAAATTTTGGTAATGTATGGTGGTGATGGTAGCAGAGCATTGTGAATGTAATTAACATCACTGAATTTGTATGTTTGAAAGAAATGGAATATTTTAGGTTGCATATATGTTAACAGAATAAAAAACATTTTTAAAAATCATAGAACTGTATAATACAGTGAACCCTAATGTAAACCATGGACTACAGTTAATAATATACTTATAATAATATCGTGTCATCCATTATAAGAAAAGGACCACACTAATGCAAAGTTTTAATAATATGGGAGGGGTACATGGGAACTTTGTATTTTCTTCATGATATTTCTGTAAACCTACAATTTTTCTAATAAAAAACATAGAATGATTTTATAAAGAATTACTAGTATTGGGAAGACAATTGTATATCAGCAGAAAAACATTAGAACTCAGAAGAGAGACATAGTCTAGAAACTAAAATGTTTATTAAAAATAAACATGGTTGGGGGAGCGGATGTGGCTCAAGCAATTGGTCATCGCCTCCTACATGGGAGGTCTTGGGTTCAGTTGTTGGTGCATCCTAAAGAAGATGAGCAGATACGGCAACCAGCAAGATGCCACAACCAGCAGGGAGCGGAAGTGACTCAAGTGGTTGGGCACTTGCCTCCCAGGCGAGGTCCCGGGTTTGGTTCCTGGTTTCTCTTAAAAAAGATGAGCAAACAGATGAGGGAGCCATTTGCGGGGGGGGGGGGGGGGGGGGGGGGGGGGGGGGGGGGGGGGGGGGGGGGGGGGGGGGGGGGGGGGGGGGGG
>JAQZBX010006476.1:0-22343 GCA_029593785.1 Cabassous unicinctus | reverse complement strand
TGTGGCCACATATTAGAATTACATGTTTGGGATTACATGGTGCTATGATGCTGGGAGAGCCCATGGGGTTTGATCCAAATTGGACTACAAGGATTTGTGACAGAAGCTACCTCTGGCAATATTCTACTACATACCTTATAGTGTTTTTTTTTTAAATCATCTTAAGTGTTCTCTAGAAACTTGGTGCATTTACTTCTCATTTATATTTATTTTGGAAGCATTTCACCCTATCAACAAAAGCAGAAGTCAGAATTTTGTACGTGTCCCAACCAATAAAAATTTATCCTAATCATTATCTCAAAGTCAATTGGTCATTGTTCTTATTTGAAACAGACATCTGTATTTTGAAAAATAAAGGCTTAAATTTCTGTTAATAGAAATGGTATGTGAATAATAAAGTATTGTATGGTATGTGTGGTAGGTTGAATTACATACCCTGGTAAAACATGTTCTTAATCTTCATCCCTTTCTGGGGGTGTAAACCTCCTAAAAATAGGACATTTGAAGATATTATTTTAGTTAAGGTGTGACCAGCTGAATCAGGATAGGTCTTAATTCTCTTAACTGGACGCCTTATAAAGAAGGCCACAGGAAAAAAATCAGGAGGGAGGAGTAGAAGCTGAAAGTCAATCTGAAAAGAAAACAGATGCTGCCATATACACTGCCATGTGACAGACCAAGGATCACCAGCAGCCAGCCCCAGAATGACAGTCTTTGGGGAGAAAGCATCGTCTTGCTGATTTCTTGAGTTTGGACTTCTAGCCTCAAAACACTAAGTCAATAAATTCCTGTTGTTAAGCCAACCTGTTGTGTGGCATTTGTTTTAGCATCTGGGAAACTTAAGACAGGGTAAAAATCAATGAGAAACATACACTGACATTTTACACTTTTAAAGGCTCTTGGTGAGATTCCAAGGATATGCTATCAAAGTCAGGCTGCAGTCATGGATTAAAATATTACAATTGGAGGAGGAAAAGTGAAAATGCTGATTTTCACTAACCATAGATACTATATGTGATCTTGTTAATTTAATGACAACAAGAAAGCAAAGCAATATGCAGTGTGTGCAAATAACACTGAAGGCTGTCAGTAATCTTTCAAAAATAAAATGAGTGTGTATGTTATTAAAAGCATTAACTTTTAGTCATTGACAGCCTGTCCCAGAATTCTATTCGTAATTAAAATGATTTAGGGAAGCGGCTGTGGCTCAATTGGTTGGGCTCCCGTTTACCATATGGGAGGCCCCGGGTTCGATTATGGGGGCCTCCTGGTGAAGGCAAGCCGGCCTGTGTGGCACGGTGAGCTGACGCAACAAAGGCAGACAAGCAGACACAGAAAAACACAAAGCAAATGGATACAGTGAGCACCAAAAAGCAAGGGGGGATAAAAAAATAAAAAATAAATAAAAATAAAAAATAAAATGATTTAATGTATTTATTTATTTTTAAAGTATTCTGATTTGTGCAACCTATGTCTTGCCTTTATATTATTTTAATAGCATTTCTTTAAAATTTTAAAATTCTTACATGACAACAGTAATACTGAGTCAAAATATGCAGCTGATATCTGAAGAACCTAATTAAACATTATCTCAAACTTCAGAATGCCGCAAAAAGATAGGGTAATGTCACAGTTGCTGTGAAGACTTTATAATATCTCTCATACTTTTTGGTTTCTTTGGCAACTAATGATTCTGATCAAGTCATTAAAACAGAAAACTACATGATGGGGATTTGGATGTAAGATATTTTTCTTATATATCTAAACAAATTATCAAATTTTCCACAGAATACAAATAAATTTTTACTTGTTCTTAGAGTCTCCCTGGCTCTACACTCAGGCTTCATTTGAAATTTGGGCCAGCTCCTCATTTGTCAGCTGTGGCTTAATCAATCATTGATTCACTAGTCGCTTGTTCCTCCTCCAAAATTTACAAATTCTTTCCTCATCTATGAAAGAATTGATCTTTTACTCAATAGATAAAATGAATGCTTTTATTATGAAGAATTTCAACTCTATTTATCATGTAGATCTATTGGTATAATGACGCCCCATTACTCAGATACAATAATCACTGATGCAAAACCAATCCTGACCTTCAGATACCACATATATACTCCATAATCTGAAGCCATTTGGGACACTTATTATTCCATGTGTAAATATTTTGGTTTGCCTACCTGACATGACTGCAAAACAACGTTTTAATACATACACACATGCAATACAGTCACTCACATTCGAACACAAAACTTAATAAAATCAAATATTTATTTAGCATGTTCAAATCTCCAATTCCAAAGGAAGCCCTTTCTTATGCATTTTGAATCAAGATCTAAGCAAATCACACAAGGCGATTGGTTGACATATAGCCTGTATTTATTTTAATTTATAGGTTTCTGCCATCTCTTTCTTTCTTTTCTTTGCACTTAATTTAATTAAGGTTACAGGTCATTTGTCCTGTAGAAATTCTCTCTGTCTAGATCTTTCTTACTGTCTCTTTTTGGTATAGTTTAACATATTATTCTGTTCTCTGTCAGATTCAAGTTTAATTCATAGTTTTTTGTGAATTCTTCCAAATATATGTAGGTAAAGGTAAATATTTATCTCTAAAAGACTTATTAAAATATATATGTATATCAAAATAGTTATCCATGACTTGAAAGCCACTAACAAAAAGATGGATGACCTTTTAGAAAACTAATAGGAATAGACTCTCCCTTTTGTGGAGGATGTTCAGTAGATGCCCTTATCCTTTTCCTTCTGGTATAAAGCATAATTGAGAAAGAATAAGAGTAAGAATCAGAGAAAGAATGAAGTAACACACCTTGTACATAACAGTCTCATGTTAGTGTTTATCCAAACTTTATTCCCCATTGAATCAAGCCATGTTTCTGCAAAACCTCTAGATAATCCATAGTCAAGCTGGGTATAATTCCCTTAGGCTTAGTAACTCTTGTTTCCTAATGAATGACTACTTTATTTCACCATAGCACCTTCCGTTACAGTGGCTTAAAGTTTAGGTGGATCACTCCTTTCTGATTCCAGAATAAGAGTCAGAAAATAGAATCTCAGTTCCTCAGAAATGTGTACCTTGAATTTGGGGTAAACTCATAACAAATAACATTAACCTATTTAGTTCAGTTAGTTATTATTTCTGTATCTAATGCTTTCAATCTTTCAAAAATTTAGTTTTTTACTTAAAATCTGCCTCATTAAAAGTCAGCAAAACACATGCAGAAATAAATATTGCATACAAGAAATATTAATAGATTAGAAAAGCTCTAACTCTTGCTATTGTCAGGTCACTAATTCAATATGATATATTTATAAGAGCAGTACACATTTTAAGATCCCTGTGGATATTTTATTAGGATAATATCTATATAACATGGAGACATTCAGAAATATATACTTTTTCAAGCAAAATTAAACAATAAATATATCTATTCCTTACATATGTAGAAAAAGCTATATTAAATAGTAAAGATAAAGGAGCTATAAATACATTTTCACACATGAGAGTACATTTAAAATAATTTTTAAAACTTTCCTAATTATATTAATAGGTTAAATAGACAAATTGTAATATTTTCACTTAAGTTTATTAAGTTGAATGTATTTTTTTAAATTATAATTGTATAAAGTTAGACAATATAAAATATGGTCATATCATAGCTGCATTACATGTCATAAATTGGGTGTATCATAAATTTAACTTAATCACACATTTCATGTATTGGTGAACATTTAAATGATTTACCTTTTGGATAAAAATATATGCATAAAAATATTTCTGAATGAGTCCTAGACATTGTATTTCTAGGTCAAAAGGCATGGCAGATTTGATAATTACTACCATATTTCCCTTCAAAATACTTTATCAATTACATCTACACTAATTGGACATGAGAATGCCCATTTATCTCATAGTTTTAGTAACACTGAATATTATTTCTTCATAACTTTTTTATATACATTACATCTTACATAGTTTTATTCTGCAGGCCCCTGATAAATATTAAGGTTTAGCATATTTTCATACATTTATGAGGCAATAATATTTATAATCATATCCAACTCCTTACCCATGGCCTTCAAATTCCTTCTGCATCTGGTCCCAGCTTTTGAAACAAATTTGAACTCATGGTGCTTTCCTTTTCAGTCATCCTGCAACTCTTCTAGCAGTTCCTAGATTGTGCCAGCCACTATTATCTGAGAGTATTTTCACTCCTAATTCTCTGCGACCAATTCCTCTGTCCCACAACACCAGCCCTGATTCTTTGATATTCCTTTTTTTTTAAACAAATCAATTTTATTTATATATATTAATAAAGCACACATTTCATCCAAAGTGTACAATCAATGGTATTTGGTGTAATCACATAGTTGTGCATTCATCATCTCAATCAATATTAAAGCATTTTCATTAATTCAATAATAATAATAATAATAAACAAAAAGCAGAAAAACAAACAAGGAAATTCCTTACCTCTCAATCTCTCTCTGTTTCCCCTGCTGTACATAGCTGCTATTTCTGGCTATTCCTGCACAATTATTTATTTGTTTATTAAGCAGTTTTATTGAGATATAGTCACATATCATATGATCTATCCAAAGTGTACAATCAATGCTTTCAGTATAATCACAATGTTATACATTCAACATCTCAAAAATTTTAGAACAATTTCATTCTCCCAAAAGACTCCACATCCCTTAGCATTCCTTCCTCAGCCCTACATAACCACTAATCTAATTTCATATTTATAAATTTATAATTTCATCTTTATAGATATTCCTTTTGATCCTTTAAACCTCATTCTAGCTTATTATCCTCTATTACAGCACTCTGTTCATTTTCTTCCCAGCAGTATGTCTCATGATTTGTACTTATTTATTCATTGCTTGTTTACTGAGAGTAAATGTGTGTGTCTAGTCTCGGTTTAATACAATAATTCCATTTGCACAGGCAGCACCTGATTTTTTCCCTTCATTTGTCCAAACGTAACTTTACAGAATCAAGTCTATAGTACCTCTTGATGTTTTTATATACCTTTCCATAAACCCTTCTCTTTCACAATGCTGAACCAGCTTCATTTTCTCTAAAACATCGTGAAATTTTATGCCTTCATTTACCTGCACTCTCACTTTGTCTGAGACGTCCTCACTTTCCAGCCCTGCTAAATCTTCAGCAATTAGGCTCAACTTCTGTCTTAGCTAGCTTCATTCTATATGTGTTCACAGACCAGCCAGTGGATAGCACACTCTGATAGATCACTAAATAGTTAAATCCTTGGAAGCAAGGTTAATTGCTCTACCAAAAAACAACAGTGTGGCATAGTAAGTGATCAATAATTATGTGCCTAATGAGCTAGGAGCATTCTGAAATCTTGATGGTGTTAATTTTGCATGTGGTAACAGAAACTGCTTGAAAAACACAACTGTAAGTTAGCCATGAATATTCAGAGTGCTAGGGAATGGATCATGAGCCACCAGAGGCTGTGGTAGACGAGGGGGATCCTTCTTGTTCAGAGTGGTTGTGCATGCTGAGACAGAGAAAATAGACAAGTGTGCAAACAGCATCAGATAAATGACAGCAGAAAAGCCACAGCAAATGTGGGCAGACATTAGCAGACAAGGCAGTTTAGATACACACTTGGCCAAGGAATTGAATCAGTTACTTAGTAAGAAGGGACTCAAAGATACTATGAAAGTCCTAATGAAATTATTAGATTTCATATATAAATTTTCTTCTCTAATTTTTTAAATGTAGTAAACCAGCACCATTTTTATTCCATAGTACAAATTCAGGAATTTTCAGGTAATTCACTTTTTGATTATTGATTCTAAGTTAAACAAATGCTTCTACACCCAAAATGACTGTCTTAAGCAAGATATTTTGGTACTTTAGACTTTTGCAGTCCCAGGGTGGGGTAGTCCTTAATATTTAATTCATCATTTATACATAGTCCTACAGTAATAAATAAGAGAATTTATTTGTGAGTGATTCTTATTAAAATTTGGAAAAATATTTTAAAAATTGACTGAAATATAGAGCACAGGGAAATTGTAATTTCTAAAATTTTATTAGGGGAAACACTAGGTTTAAAACTTAAAATTTGGGGAAATGGATGTGGCTCAAGCAGTTGGGTGCCTGCCTCCCACATGGTAGGCCCTGGGTTCGGTTCCTGGTGCCTCCTAAAGAAAACAAGCTGACGCAATAAGCTGACTAATGATCAGACAAAACGAGCAGGGAGCAGATGCGGCTCGAGCAGTTGGGCACCTGCTTCCCACATGGGAGGTCCCGGGTTCAGTTCCCATGTGCCTCCTAGAGAAGATGAGCAGACAACGAGCAGACACAGTGAGCAGACAACTAGCAGACAGATGAGGGAGCCATCTCAAGGGAAGGGAGGTGAAACTTACGATTCAACGTTTCCAAATTTGTCTTTCAATTTTTGAAAACTGTCTTAACATTGATCCCAGAAACTCATCATATAGAAGTTTGCTTTGTTTCTTTATTTCCCACAGCTAGAGTGTACGGTTTCTCTATTATAATAGCAAACTTATTAAATGCTGCTGGACTTCATTCCTTAACTTATGCTGTTTTTCTTCCTTGAATTCAAAAACAAACAAAAATGTTTTTAGCTATGGTTAATGTATTATAATTTATTTTATTGTAAGCAAAATTTTTTATTTTGACTAAAATCCTAAGTGGCTTTAGCAATACATTATTTTAAGGATATGTTGTTATTGGTAATGTATACTCACCATATAAATGAAACCTATTTATCATAAAAATAAATAATATTGTCTTGAGGAACTCATAAATTAATTTGTAGGTCATAACTAATATCATTATAGTTTGACGTATGTAGGTGTTTTAGAAAGTGAAATATAGGAGACAGTATGATATTTTGGAATAAACATGCATAATTATTTCATAATAAATTAGGCTTAGGCTGTTATAGCAACACCAAATGCTTCTTATCTACATCCTTCATTAAGGCTATATCAATTACTTCTTATAATAAATCAGAAATACATTCTAATAAATCATCTAACAAAATTAAATGGCATACTTTAATGTACTCATTTTTTCTTTTTCTTTCTCTCTTAGCCAAATATGTTTCTGTTTTAAGTCTATTACAGAAAATTGACTTCTATATTTTATAAAAGGCTTTCATTTTTAAATAACCTGATATTCACTGAAATAGCTAGAAGCACCCATACTGGAAATGCTTCAAATTAAACAGATAAACATTTGATGAACTACACAGACCTGTTGATGTACTTGGTCAGCCTAAGTTGTTGTTCATTTCCCATAAAGAATCTTCATTAATAATCTTTCATTAATAGCATGTTCTTCTCGAATGAACTGAGTTGCAGTGACCCATAGAATAGTACAGCTGTTTGCCTTTCCCTGCCTATAAAACAATTCTTGAATATTTCTCTTTGATTTCACAGTAATATATCTTTATCAATATTTATCTATTTATCTATATCTATATCTATCAATATACATCATCAATAGAGGTTATCATAGACCCATCTTTAGTCACAGAGCTTTACTCATTTAATTCTTATAGTAACCTTATAACGTAAGTGCTGTCACAGTAAAGGCTTAAGTTAGAAAGAGGGAGAGTCAGGTTTCCAATTCAGGTAGTCTGGACCTAGAATCCAAACAAAACATGTGATTAACTGCTTCTAACTACCTTAAGAAATGATAAGAAATACATAACAAAATTGCTATTTCAGAGTGATAAGGTGAAGGTAGAATCTCAGGAAATGTCATGATTTGGAATGTCATGTTGGAAGCTCATTCCATCCACTATCTTAATAAATATATTTGGATGTATATATGGATATAGATAGATATAGATATATAGATGTCCAAGGGTTCTGAACTTAATTATGCCTAAATTTAATCTTTGTCTGATTTATCTAATAATGGAGCAGGATGAAGAATAATGATGTGATCCAGAAGAACTTTTGTCAGCAAGTACAACAAAATCCCCCCTAAAAAAGGCTAACAATAATATCAAACAATAATGATATCAACAAAGACAAATATACAGCACATTAAACTTCTTCACAAATAGCAAGTAAGTCACACTCAAGTGTCTGGTTTGTTCCAAAATGGACAACAAACATAACTTCTAAAACTGGATATGTCTGCTTTTAAGGAATCAGCGAAATTAAAGAGAAATATATAGTGTGTGTGCCTTGCCAAATTTTGATCTTCTTTTACAACTCTCTCGGAAGCCTCAAAGCTTACCTATTCTCACTTGTCTTTTATTTTATTCTAATCTAGAATCTTTCTTTAGATTAGTGTTGAAGGCAAGACCTTCTACTTTTACACTGAATTCCAGGGATTTGGGCTTGCCTTCCTTTAGTTAACATTCTTGCGCTAACACAAAAAAATTTGGATATTCTGACTCACTTATCAGTACTATGAAATGGACACAACCAATGAACACATCGATCTGTTGGGGTAAATATTTTGACTCACAATTAGATGGATTTTTAAGAAGCTGATGACATACAATAGTCTTGCCAGACTTTAGTTTGGAGATTTCACTACTTTTTTATCCTATTTAAGTGAAAATATTGAGTTTTAAGTGGTGCTTTAGTTTCTAAAGGCTGCCAATGCAATATATCAGAAACGTGTTGTCTTTTGTAACTGGAATTTATTAGGTTAAAATATTACAGTTCTGAGACTGTTAAAATGTTCAAATCAAAACATCATCATAGATGCTGTCTCACTGAAGGTCAGTTGCTGGTGATGCTGTACTCCTGCCATGTGGCAAGACACAATGGCAGTTCTGCCGGTCTGGTTCTCTGCCTTTTCCTACTCCAGGCTTACTTATTTCCTGACCTCAGCAGTGGGTGATCAGGCATATGGCTTGTGTCTCCTCTCTCCTCCTGACCTCATCTCTTCCAGCCTCTCGGGTTTCTCTGTCTCTGCAGCTTTTTCTCTGTGTGCCTCTGTGCTTTCAGTCCTCCTTTTATAAAGGACTCCAGCAAGAGGACCAAGACCCAGGGCCTCACTGAAGCCACCCAGTCAAAGCCCCCTCAATTGAATCCAATCCAATCAAAGCCTCCTCCCCACCCCCCACCCCCAACAGGAATGGATTAGCTTTAAGGACATGATTTTCTGGGTTCCATACATGACACAAACCAGCATAAATGGTCCAGCATAAATGGTAATTATCATCGTTCTGTGGTTAGGCTTATATGTGGAAATGTACTCTAATTTAAATGGAACACAATATTGTAATATGAACTAACCATATTGATTTAAAAATGTCTGGCCCTTTCATTTAAAAATGGCTATGTAGACATATTCACAAAAATGTTAATAGGAGAATTGTGACAGTAAAGAAGACAATTTCAGGAGTCTTTATATTAATCTGCAAGTTAAACATAGAAAAAAATATAAAAGAAAGCCCCACATAATTAAATTAGCCATTTCATTCCCTAAATGAAAGCACAGTTTCTTTTATGAGAAACATGTATACATATTCAAACTTTTAATTTTTTCTGTTTGTAAGATAAAATTATGCAAAATTATACAGAATTTAAAAATCATCCTAAAAAATAAGAATTAGGAAATTGCTTCTATTTTTGCAATTTAAGAAAATAGTACATGAAGAATAAAAAGTAAATCATTGTAGTCATATTCGTGCTTACTTTCTCTCTAAAATATTTCTTCATATTATCTAAGGAAAGAAAATTCAAGGAAATAAGGTGGAAATTGAAATTTACAATTTCTTCATGCTCAAATTTCAATGCATATAATAAAGTTGTACTTAGTATCTCCCTGTGCTGTATGACAGAGTTCTTTAAGATAAAAATATAAATTGAATAATCAAAAATGATACCCTGCCTAGAGTTCAAAAGTATACATTAAATTGGATATAAAAATTTACAGAAATTCTAAAAACAATGCTCCAAGCCATGAAGTCTGAAAAGATTTTAAAATAAAAAAGCCATTTTAGCATATAGAAAAAATGTAACTTCAGCACAGATCTGACATAGAGAAAAAGTTCTTAGAATACAAAAGTAAAGTTTCTCTAATGGATTTTTTGTGCCTATTCCTCCAACAGGATTTAATTGCTGATAAAGTAGATATAAAAATAAACATATTAGTCAGAAAAAGAACTACTTTTCAATTTAGTTGTACTTATCATTGTTTTACAATTAATTTACAATAACTGTCATTGCTAAATTTTGTGATGAATCTTTTCTGGAATAGAAAAGTCTTCATGTTGGAGTCAGAAAGATCTAATTTTAGTGTAACTTTGGTCAAACCACTTACTCTCTTTGGGCTTTGATTTTCTCATTTGTAAAGTGGTAATATATCAAATCCATAAGCACTCATTAATATTTCTAAAATAATTATATATTCAGTAAAGACAATGTCAAGGTGTTTGTATTCCTATCATTTAGAATTTCAATAACATTTAGTCTCCTTTTCAGTAAAAAGAAAAAAAAATAGCATCAAGTTTACTGGTAGGGGTGAGACTGACACGAAGGTCCTCAGGGATACTGGAAATGTATATGAAATCAGTCCTTTAAAAATCTACGCAGAGAAAAAAATTGAAGAATAAAAATGCAACTCCTTCTTCATGAAAACGGCATAATTGTTTTCTTTAAGATCACACAACACTGCCGTTTAAAGAAACCATGTTTAAAGTAATTTGAGTAACACATTTGCAAAGCATCATGAATTACTCTTATTAAACAATTATTTCTAAGCCAATTGAAGTTTCCAAAGAGGCTGTTTATAAATGGCTAATTAAGTTCTCATATCCAGGAAGTGGAATTAACTTGTGGGTAAGGATTATTTCTGGATTTTAAAAATTCAGATAGAAAATCCCCAGCCACCTTATTTAAAAGTTAACCCACTCTCAGAATAATGCTTTTCATATGTGCTTTACCTTTGGAAGTGGAAACTATAAAATGGATTAAAAGGTATGTTCTTTAACAAATAGTTTTATGAAGCATTAATGGATGGCAAAATATAATTTCAACTGTTATGTTGATGAACATAAATTTTCAATCAGCTGCTACAATAGCTCGTACAGTTTTGTTCAACAATTTTAACTGAACTTATCTTTTAATATCATATAAATGTAAAATCACAATGGAACCTCTGGAAATCTGGAGTGTAGTTATCCTTTAAAACAACAAAAGCTAAAAATCAGAGTAATAGTCAGAATTCAAAAATCACACACACACTCGTAAGAACTTGAGGAAGCACAGCTGGTTGCTATCATTGAGAACACATATTAAACCCCACTGGCCTTCATTTCTTTTAACAGGACACATAGGGAAGAGGAAGCAAGCTGTGGCCCAATCAACATGGGAAACTAGATCATTGGAAAATGGCATAAAGCTGGGACCTGCAAAAGCAGACTCCAGCAGTGTATAAACTAGGAGAAAGCTCACCACAAAAGGGAAAGAAACTAAAGAAAATGAGTCACAAGACAGCCTTTAAATTCTAGTCTGGGTAGAATTCACAAGACCTGTGTGCTCAGGTAGTCCCCTAAACTGGCTTAACCTAAACTTATCTTACTCATATAAATACTTTATGGAAAGAAATGCAAATTATCTATGTAAGAATGACTTTTAATCTAGGCCTCATTATATTCCTATAAAACTGAAAAAACCATGAATCTGTCTTCTTTCTTTCAATGTCCCTCCCTACCGCCCCCCTCCCACTTCTCTTTCTTTCTCTCTCCCTCTCTCTCTCTCTCACACACACACAAACCCACATTGAAACAATCCACCTTGAGCAACAATCAGTAGGAAAAAAAATGTGTAAAAAGCAAATTAGATACAAATGAAGAGACAGTCAATTGAAAGATTGTTTTGTTGGACATAGTTCAGAGAAACAAAAAGATGTCAAACATTCTAGAGAGGCTATGAGACAACAAAAATTTACTATATTTTAAAACATGTTTGATTTCTGGAAATATTTGAGGAATTGTTGAAATAAATGAATCAATGAGTCTTCAGTTCAGTAATCCAAAATATTCCACCCAGGATTAAAACATTATAATAAGTAAATCCACAACCAGGTAAATTGTAGTGAAATTTTAGAATAATAAAGATTAACAGAAAACTTTAATGGAAGCCTGGCAGAAATGACAGATTCCAAAATATCAATCAAGAAAAAAACAAAATCAGACATTTTCACATAAACAAAAACTGAGAGTTTACAAACAAATAGCTCACTTTTCAAAAAACGTAAACAGTTTTATTTAGAAACAGGTACTTGTTTGCATTATAGAATGTAAAAGTTGGTTTACACTCTATAAAAAATAACCAATATCCAAATTCAAGAGAGCTAGCATTTGAAGATCACACAGTGTAGGTGTGTAGCTACTGTTCACCAGCCTCAAGTTTGATTTAAACCAAAAATAAAATACTGGGGGTCATTAGAGATTAGAGTGAAATATTTGTTGCTAAGCACCTAGCATCATCCAAAGCTGTTTTCTTGGCAGATCAAGATTTGCCTTTCAGTGGGTGACTTTACCTTAAGGCCTGGGTTCTATGCACCTAGTGAGCTTTGAGGGTCCCCTACCACGCAGCTCATTTTGTGCTCCCCCACACTAGGCCAGGGTAGGTGGTATTATTCATCATCTCTGGGCTTCTTAAAAATAAACATGAGGAATGTGGAGGGCAGAGAATTTCTATTACCCTATATTGGGGCTAAACTTTTAAAAAGTATGTACCCACTAATCAAGAACTCAATTCAATGAAGTTACATAACACTTGGCTTTTTACCATACCAAACAGCCCATCTCAACATCATGGAAGACCAAAGGACATACCCAGGCTCTGATTATAATAACTACCCAGCACCTCTGGAATGTATTCTCCAGAAAGATATATGAAGAAATAAAGAGTTATATAAACAGTTATTAGTCTTGGTAATCTGCGGGCTAAAAACTTGGAAGATTCAAGAAAGAAGAGTGTACACTGAAAAATAAGTAACTGCAAACAGAAGTGTATGTCGTGCATATACGCATCGACAGAAACTAGAAATTAGTGGTTTAGAGATAAAACAAGAACCGTGATTATTAAATGTGTTCAAAAATTTTAAAAAGTATTTTGGGACAAGTCATCGCATTAAATGGTATTGATTTGAAATATTTATATTCATCATAATTCAGTGAATAACAAATGAGGTGCTTTCTAAACAGGTTTGTTGACTCTATACCCTAATGAATTTAAATAAAATTCTCAGGGACTTTATCATATTTTATTGTAGAAATGATCCATAATTCTTATAAGAATAAAGTAAAGGGTAATTTTTTTAAGGAATGGACAACATATTTCCAGTTAGTTTCCAAACTGTGTAAAAGGTTGAACTAAGAATTAAGTGTTGTTCTGAAAAGATTTATAAATCTCAAATAATTGTATTCAGACATTCACAACTCAAAGTTACTTGAAAATATTTGCTTAGCTAATATCCAAATGATAAACTAAGGGCCCAGGTTATTTATTTTTATTTTTTTAAATTTATTGAAGTATATCACTCATGCATGAACATACATAAACAATAAGTGTATAATAATAGTTGTGAACTTGCAAATCAAACAGACATAACATCATACAGGGCTTTCATACCTCACCCTATCACCAATACCTTGCATTGTTGCTAAACATTTTTAACTAATGATTAAAGAGCATCCTCAAAATATTAGTACTAACCAAAGTATTTTCCCCCAACCCACCCTATTATCATTATTATTTTTATAACATTTACATATGAACATACATAAACAGTAAGTGTATAGTAAAAGCTGTGAACTTACAAAGCAAACATTCATAACATCATACAGGGATCCCGTACATCAACCCTCCACCAACACCTTGCATTGTCGTGAGACATTTGTTACAAATTATGATAGAATATTGTCAAAAGCTTACTACTAATTATAGTCCTTATCTGACATTTGGTGTATTTTCCCCCAACCCACTTTATTATTATTTTTTAAATATATTTTTATGACAGAATTTGTAAACTTAAAAAACAATCATACACATGTGCAGAAATCCCAAACAACACCCCCCTATCAACACACCACATCGTGGTGGAATATTTGTTACAGATTATGAGATAATATCATCTGATTACTACCAGGTCAACAGCGTACATTTGGTACACATTTTCCATACTTCCCCATTATCAACACAGTACATCTGTGGTATAGATGCAAGAATATTACATTATTACTGTTAAACACACTCAATAGGTCAGTCCAATTGTATTTTTCCCATGCTTCTCCACATTCCCACCACCCTGCAATAGTGATGTACATCTGCCCTAAGGGCTGAGGTTATTTTTACTAAACAAATTGTATAATTAGGTAAAGTAATAAAATCTTTACAAATTGAAGTTTAGCCATGTTCATATTTTAACAACCATGTATTCTAACAAAGGTATGATAAGGTAACATTCATTATATATTTTTCTCTTTGTTAGAGAAGTTGTGGGTTTACAGAACAACCATGAAAAAAATATAGGATTCCCAAATGCCATCTTATTACTAACATATTGCATTGGTGTGGAATATTTGTTACAATTTATTATAGCACATTTTTATAATTTTACTATTAACTCTAGCCCATAGTTTAAATTAGTGTTCACTGTTTGTGACTGTAGTTCCATGGATGTTTAAAAATATTTTGTTCTCTTACCATATATATAATCTAACATTTCCCTCTTTTATTCACATTCAGAAAATAATGACAAATTAGGTTAATATTATAAAATTCTCAAATTTTAAAAATTGATAAGTACTAATTTACATTCAGATTTTAAAAAACCTCTATATATAGAAAATATCTTGGCATAAATCTTTAGCTCATTTAAAAAATATTTCTCTAAAATCCATCTAGGAGCCGGTAAGCATTTCATTTTGATGAATCACAAAGAAAAATGAATGCATGTTCATCTGCACAGAAAATTAGTGCACATTTTACTTTCTGTTTATAAAAAAATTAACAGTATCTCAAAATGTTTTAAATAATCAAAAGCTTTGCTCTAGCCATCATCTTCACTTCTCCAATAAAAATCTTGTTTTGAAACAATTATAAGTATATTATGTTTGGGAGGCACTACTCTGCATTGGTACATAAGATATCTTTCAGAAAATATCAAAAATAATTAAGCCAATGCCTAAATTTCATTAAAAATAGCAAACATAAAATGAAAGAGATTTAAGTGGAGACAATACCCATAATTGATGCATGTTAATGTATTGTTCTATCAATTCTATCAATAATTTTTTATTGATAGAAATTTTTAAAAAGCATGCACCATATTTGAAGAGTATAATTTTTAAAAACAGAAAAAAATCACAAACCTATTTTGCTGGGAAAAAAAAAGAAATTTCACTAATGAATACATTGTATTTGCCATTCTTGAATTATAGACAAATCACTAATAAGGAAATTTCATGTATGGTTTGATGAATTTTCACAACTTTTTTATTGGGCTCCACAGGGAAAGTTAACAATGACCCAGTAAACATCCTTGAGCATCTGTCATTGTAAATTTTGTGAAAAGATGTGACTATTTATGTAGGATAGATTTCTTGAAATGGAGTTGGATATTATTTTTTGAGAGATAATTCCAAATTGCCTTTGAGAAGGCTTTAACTATGGGCTCACCAGTGATGTCTGAGAATGACCTTTCCCATATATTATGAACAATTCTTTATAGTTCTTTTTTTTTTTTTGCAATTTAATGGACAAAAATAGTACCATTTAATTTACATTTCTCTTGATTTCTAGTGAGGCAGAGCATGTTTTCATATGTAAATGTATGTATGTTTTGTTTTTTGTTTTTAATCATGAATTGACTACTTCATTGTTCTCTTATATAGATTGTTTGATATTGATATGTAAGTTTGTCATTGTTAATCATTATTTGTTATATATGATGGGTAGTAAACATTTATTAGGTATAATGTACATATTTTGTCATAGTGTCCAAATGCTTTTCAGTATTTACATTTTCACTTTTATATGCTCAAATCTGCCTCTTTTTGTGGTTATTATTTTGTTTTTTGTTTATATATGTGTGTGTATATATATGGGGGTATATTTTAATTATTTCTAAAAATCACAAATGTCTAAGTGACATAGACACCAATTCTCAGGATACATGTGTTACCAAATTTTGTAAATAATTCTTCAGGTCTTTCAATCCTTAGTAAAATCAGAAGAGAAACCTTTGATTTATTGTGATTTTTTTCCTTGGGCAGTTTTTTTTTTCTTTCCTTTTCCTGTGGTCTTTGGAAATAAGTTAAAGTTTTGAACCAGTTTGGGATTTGTTTCTTAGTTGTTTCTTTGGCATATTTTCAGTGCAGTCAAGGAGATGTTCACCAGGCTCTGAGGGAGGCAACTATGTGACCTGTGAGTGTCACCGTTATTTGAGAAATTTATCTTATATTGTTCTTTGCATCTCTTAGGCAATTAAAGGTATAATCATGGTCTCAAGCAACCTACTTGACAACTGCTAACACCTTTAGAGACCGTTTGCTGCCCTACAGGTCCCTGTCTCCCTGTGCCTTTGGCAATTAGTTAGAGATTCAAGATGTTTTGGGGTTTGTTTCTTGGTTGTTTGCATGACTTATCTTCAGTGGGGTCCAGGAGATGTTCATCAGTCTCTGATGTGAACACAAATTCCTTAACTTACTTCTTACAGTGGGCTCTAGCCTTATATATGGAACATGGTTGCCTTGTGTTACTTATTTTCAACTGCCTCATTTCCCTCTGTAACTTTTTGAAAATTTGGGTAAATGATAGGAACTTTCTTTAGTTTCCAGGAGTGGTATAGAATTTTCCCCATTAAATTGGTTGCATTCTGGGAAACTGGGAGGACGGTTTATATGTGAATGTGGATTGACAGTTTGGTTCCAGAAATCTTACATGTTAAATTTAATTGAAAATAAAACAACATTAAATTCTGTAATTGAACACAATCTAGGAAAATGTAAATATATTATTATAAATATTTTAAGTACATGAATTTATAAAATTATCACCAAGTTGCATTCTGTTGAATGTTGATTCACTTGTCAGTTTTAAGAATTTAGAATGCATTGTACATAAAAATACTGCCAGGAATGGTTTTGAGCCTATAAAAAGCCTCTTAAGCCAATGTATTAGCAGCCAAAGGGGTGCTGATGCAAAATACCAGAAATCTGCTGGCTTTTATAAAGGGTGTTTATTTCGGGTAGAAGCTTACAGTTATTAGGCCATAAAGCACCATTACCTCCCTCAACCAAGTCTATTGCCATGTGTTGGAGCAAGATGGCTCCAGTGTCTACAAGGGTTCAGGCTTCCTGGCTTCCTCTCTTCCTGGGGCTTGTTTCTCTCCAGGCTCAGCTGCTCTGCTCCTTCCACAAGGCCAGCTATAGAGTATCAGGCTCACAGCTCCTGTCTCTTCCCAGGGTCTCTGCTGTTTCTAATGGAGCCTTCTCTCCTTCCTCACGTATCTCCTTTTCTGTATGTTTATTTCCCGGGGTTCCAATGTCAAAAACTCTGACCTCCTTTTCTGCCCTGTGGTTTCCCTGTGAGTGCCCACCCACCAAGTGAGGATTCAACATCCTACTGGCATGGTCCAATCAAAGCCTTAATCATTATTTAATCAAGTAAGAGTAAAATTTCTAAATCCAATATATTCTAATATGCCCAGAGGAACTAACTAGTTTAGAAACATAATCCAATATCTATTTTTGGAATTCATAAATAATATGAAACTGCTAGAGCCAACAATGGAACTGGAATTGTAACACTAGTATTAACCTGGGTTGGAAACAGAAGACCATGTGGTAGAAAAGAGAGAAGGAAAGTTTCTTTCACCCTTTTAAAATAAGAGATTGTTCAAGGGCAAAATTTCAAAATAAACTATTTATTCATTCATTAGTGTATTCATTCATTCAATTATTTATTCATTCATACAAACATTTGTTGAGCAACCTCCATTTGCAAGCCACTGTCCTAGTCATTGAGAATACAAAGATGAATATGATACAGTCTTTTTTCTTAGGAATTTCACAATCTGAGAGAGGGGAGTACAAAACTGGAACAGTTAGAATATGATGATAAGTATTATGGCAAAGATATGTATGGGTGTGGGGAGCATATAGAATGGACACTTAACTTTTAATCCAAATAATTCCATATAAAAGTAAAGTCAACTCATTTTGCTTTTCTAGGACCCATGACTTAATTTTTTACCAGCAAACTATAGCATTTCAGGATACACCTCAATCACAATACATTTCTTTTCAAGTGTGGATTTTGCTTCTTAATTTCTACACATACTAGAGTTTGGAGGTATGTCCACATATCTGCCTGAAGAGGTCTCCACTAAAGATGAAATACCTAGTGCAGCTGTCTTACCTTCCGAAGCCCACACTATTTGATGGCTAGCACTCTGGGGTACTGAGAATCTCAGTAGATATCTGGCATATACTAGAATTTTTCTTGTCACAGCACTGTCTATACACCTCTCTGTTAATTACAGTACTCTATATTATTCTTGTCTGGATATCTGGAAGAGTCTATTTAGGATAAGGATCAGTTTAGAAATAAAAGTTGAAATAAATAAATATAGTTGAAATAAATGAATAAATGTACCAGAGCTTTCTCAGTTTGTTTACCTATCTTTTCTTTCTTAAGGGAATAAAGAAATGCAGTAAAAATGGAAAATTGCTTAAGTAGGATTTGATTGAGAGCCTTTATCAGAATAAATATTAAAGTATTTACAAATGACTTAAAATAAAACAACTACAATATTATCAATACTTTTGGAGAAGAATGTATTTAGAATCCAGTTTGACATTTTAATAGCTAGCAAATTAACTTTGTAACTTCAATGTCCTGTGTTCTGTAAGGCTTCCCTCTATTATTTTACCACCAATCTTCCAAAGAACAGATACTTATACAATTTGCCATTTTATCCCCTGGAAATGGCACTGCCCTAGATGGCTTCATTTGCTTCCATGCACTCTCCAAGCCTCTTCATTTTGTCTCTTCAGTAACCAGGGCTGTAATCTTCCATGTTTCATTTCTGTTCTCAATAATTCCCAATTCATGTTGTTCCTTTTCTTTTGGTGTGACCTAAATCTCTGAAAATCCTATTATTAGAAACTGACTCTGTTATTTACATACTGACTCCTTTACCTGAAGTTTGTGATATTGTTTGTCCACTAGTTATGCTGTAGGCATGGACCATCAGTGATGCTACCTGTTATTATTGCTGACATTTAAAGTTCATGAAGGATGCAGCCACCATTTTTCTATGGAAACCAAGAAGTGATAACATAGGCATTTTGAAGTGGCCATGCCAGTTATCATATGGAGTGGTTCACATTCTAGTGTTGCTGATTGTTTTCTTCCTTCATTCTTTACCTTGTTCTCCTATTTTTCGTATTTCTTATATTCAGGAAATTAGATCTGAGCTAAGCTTTTCTTTAATATACATAATAGATCACACATGCGTCTGTTTACTTTACTTTTCATCATATCAGGGAGTCAGTGAAAATCGGGTTGTCTCACTATTAGTGAAGCTAATATCATTCACACAGTTAAGTTGTTGATAGTGAGATATCTCCATTGTAAGGGTATAATTTTTCCTTTGCAATTAGCAATTTATAAGATGAAAAAAATCCAATTTTAGCCAGCTGCACAAAATATATTTGTGAGGACCTGAAAATCAGATGTATATGCATAAAGAATAGATCCCTCAAAAGCTGTCATTTCTATATCTGAATAAACAATTGGGGGGGTAAATTTGAAATTTCAATAAAATGTTACAGGTTTTACATTGAATATAGTTATTAAAAATGTCAATGAAATAGAAATTTTTATCAATATCTAAAATATCAGATTGTTGAAAAATTTCTTAGATCATCTTACCTATATTTTTCAGAATTTAAATAGACATACATTGAGTAACATTCAATAAAATTTTTCCTGAGAATTTATTCTATTAATTACTTATTATTTCACAGCCTAAACAGTCAAGTATGCAGAAAATACAGGAAGACAAGCCAGAAAAAAATTATTGCAGAAAACAGAATGCAATTTAGCAGAGAAAATTTAAGTGATAACCTTTCTAAAGAGCAACAAATACCGCCTACTGAGGATGAGAAAGGTGAACAAGGCACAAGGACTGAATGAGATAACCAAGAGATTTTATGTTATTTGACTGTATTTGATAAAATTGCTCTAAGATTTAAATAATTTAAAAAAGAATGCATAATATCCAATGAGCAGAAAACAATATGACAATTTTACTGTTCTTTAAAATAGTTAGAGCCTGGTGAATTAATAATAAAGGGAATGAAGTAGATTAGAAAATAAATCTCATGATAGTTACAGATATCTCCTGTCGGTTCTGTTTCCCTAGAGATCCCTGACTAATACATACTAATACAATACTCTTAGGAATATTTGATTTCTCTCTCTCTCTTTTTCTCTCAACCTCTCTTTCATTGTTCTTCATGGCCACTGGGAGTCATAGACAAGTAAATGAATTGGAACTAAAGGAAAGGAGACTTCAATTGGGAGGTGAAGCATAAGGAAGGTCATAGATGTCTTCTTGAAGCTATCACTTGTGAATAATTAGATTCACATGAAGGCACAAGTCTAATTCAGATGATCTCAAAGGACCCTTTCAAGGTCTTTGATTCTATTACACAGATGCTATTCAATGATAGAAGAACATAAGTTTTAGAGTGAGATACTAGAATTTGTGTTCCAGCTTTACCTCTGACTGCAGTAATATCAAGAGCAAATCACTTAGTCTCTTTGTGTTGTCCTTCGTAGATCTTAACATCTTGCAAATTTACTTTGTAACTGTAATATCCTGTGTTTCTGTAGAGCTTACCTCTTTTCTTTTACCACCAGTCCTCCAAAGAAAAGAAACCCATACAATTTGGACTGTATGAGAGTCAGCATACTCTCATAATATACTCCCTGGATGGCAATGAAGTTTTAGAGGTAGAAAGATAGACAGATAGACAGACAGATGGATATTTACATGTATCTATACACATATATATTTGAAATTACTATAATATTTATAATTACTATATTTATGATAATAATCATCTAATTATAATAGCTATAATCAGTCTATATATATTTGACTTCATTATAATAATAGCTATAATTCAGTACATATTACATCCATACAACAGTGACTCTATATTAACTAGATCATGCTTTTATTTAAAACTTTTCCCAGGTAATTTTTTTACAGATTATAATGTGTTCCGATAAATCCACAGCAGCTCTGTATTTATAGCATAGATTAAAAGCCTGTGTTTTACCTATCTGAACTATTTAGAATTTCCTTCATACTCACTTGAATGAACAATTGAGTAATTTCCATTGGTAATAGACTTAATTAATCATGAAGGCATGTCTGCCAATATGTCATCTACAATAGATTTTGGAGAGTTAATTCTGTTACATGGGAATTTGGGTGAGAAATGTGGTATATCTAAGTGCCATCATTTTTATCATTCTTATTAAGTTGCCACTTTAATTTTCAGTAATGTACCAGATATATAATATTAAGGTTGGCAAAAAGGAAGAAAATAAATGCATATCACAGAGGCAAAAAGAAAATATTTTTAATGAGACTATCCTATTTTACTTTGATTTTAAATTAATTCTATGTTGCTGATTTGTCTCAAAGATTCTCCTTTGCATTCTATCTACCCCTTAATATTTATGATTACTGATGCTTTCCCATTATATTATAATGGTAACTGATTAATGATCATGAATATGAATTTAGAGTCAACCTAATGCAAAATAAAAATAGTGATAATAACTGTATTAGTCAGCCAAAGGGGTGCTAATGTGAAATACCAAAAATGGGTTGGTCTTTATAAAGGGTATTTATTTGGGGTAGAAGTCCACAGATACCAGGCCATAACGCATTATGTTTCTTCTCTCACCACAGTCCATTGCTACGTGTTAGAGCAAGACAGCTGCCGGCATTTGCCAGGGTTCAGGCTTCTGGGGTTCCTCTCTTCCCAAGGTTGTGTTTCTCTCTGGGCTTAGCTCCTGTTTCCTCCACAAGGTCAGCTGTAGACGATCGGGCGAACGGCTTGCTTCTCTTCTCCTGGGGCCTTCTTTCCAACATCAAACTGCTTCTCCAAAGATTGCTTCTCAAACCTGTTCTTGACATGCCTTTTATATTTGATTCCCCACCCACCAAGGGGTGGGGCTCAAGACCCTAATCATAACCTAATCATGCCCAGATTAACAGATCAATTTACAAATATGATCCAATTATA